>OX465117.1:13424127-13491627 GCA_949987565.1 Luidia sarsii
TGTACATGTACATGTACATGTACATGTACACTGTACTGCACCTGTACATGTACATTTGTACAGTATACGTGTGCAGTACAGTGTATTTATTCCAGAGGAAGGACATTTCCTTCACGATGACAGAGCGAACTCACCCTTTGCACAGAAAAGAAAAGTCCTGATAATAATAATAATAATAATACCCTTACTCCTTGCCCTTCCCTTTGATCTCACCCTACCAGCTTTATCTGTTTTGTCCTTGTCACTCTGCCTTTGAGAAAGGTCCTGCTAGGATCGAAACGTCAGGCCCACTAAATTTTAAGATAATAATATTAATGATTTATTTTCTGATTGTCGTGATTATTTGTTTGTGATATACAGAAATTTGGCAAACTGCTTACTGACTGAAATTACCAAAATGCAAATCTCAAAATTTAGTGGGCCTGACGTTTCGATCCTAGCAGGACCTTTTCTCTGCCTTTTTAGAAAGGTCCTGCTAGGATCGAAACGTCAGGCCCACTAAATTTTAAGATTATCTGTTTGTGACGCACGGTAACAATTGGAGAGCCACTTGATTGTGATTCAGTTCGCATTTGGTAGTCCGTCAAGGCTGTTGCTATTGCATTTGTATTGTGTTGTCATTGTTTATTCTTGTTGATGCCTTGAGAAACAATCAATGAAATGAAATGAAATAATAATAATGGTTATTTATTCTAGCGCCTCATGTACATGTATTCTTTACAAATGCGCTTTACAAACACAACCACTAAAGAAAGTGATAAACAGAGGTAAAAAAATAAACCAATCCCAAAGCATAAATACAGTACATGTACATGTACATGTATGCATGTCAATAATGCGAAGACCACAGGTGCAATGCAACAAGACTTTTAGGGAATCCCAACGATATCCTGATGATGTCTAGAGTTTCACTATTATGATAAGTTGTACTGTACAATGTGGGCTTACACTATCGGTATTATTAAAAACATCGGGGGGGGGGGGACCCAGCAGATTTGGGCAGTTTATGTACCGGTACATTGTACATGTACAATGCACATGTACATGTATGAAAGTGTACACGTACATGTTTATGTACAATGTACAATGTACACATGTACATGTACAGTGTACATGTACTTGTACAGTGTACATGTACAATGTACATTTACATGTACATTTGTGTACATGTACATGTATGTTTACATATACTGTACTGTACATATACATGTACTTGTACAGTGTACATGTACATGTACACGTACATTTGTGTATGTTTACAGATACTGTACATGTACAATGTAGAAGTACGCATGTACATGTACAGTACATGTACATGTACTGTGCATGTACATGTACATGTACATGTATCTTCTTGTACATGTATGTGAGACTACTGCTGCTGTTCTGGTATACAGTTCTGTACATACTGTACATGTACATGTATCTCCTTGGATCACGTCCACATACATGTACATGTAATATAACGTAATTCAATGAAGGTTTTCAAACCCTAACTGAATTACATGTACATTTTCCTTGATGCAAAAATCATATACAGTGTGTACATGAACATGAGTCAGCAACATGGTTTGCAGTTTGCACCATTTCTTATCTCGGCCAAATGTCCTATTTCTGAATGCGTTTCTTTCATGTTTTGTCTTGTTTTGGGGCGGGGTTGCTTATTGGGACTAGGTGGCTATCAAGATCATCGACAAGACACAGCTGGACGAGGAGAACCTGAAGAAAATAGTGCGAGAGGTGCAGGTGATGAAGCAGCTGAGACATCCACACGTGGTCCGTCTCTACCAAGTCATGGAGACGGAGCGGAACATGTACCTGGTCACCGAGTATGCCAGTGGGGGCGAGATATTTGGTGAGCTCTCTCCCTCCCTCTCCTCCCTCTCCCACCCCCATCCTACCCTCCCCCCTTCCCTCCCCCTCTCCTTCTCGTTCTCCTCCCCTTCTCCTCCCCTCTTCCTCCCCTCCTCGTTCTCCTTCTCCTCTCCTCCTCCTCCCTCTCTCCTCCTCCTCCTCCTCCCCCTCCTCCTCCCCTCCTTCCCTTCCCTTCCCCCTCCACTCCCCTCCTCCCTCCTCCTCCCTCTCCTTCTGCCTCTCCTTCCTCTCCTCCTTCTCCCCCTCCTGCCCCTTCTCCTCCCCTCCCCTTCCCCTCCTCTGCTCCCCCTTCTCTGCTCCCCTCATTCCTCCTTCTCCCTCCCCTTCTCCCTCTCCTCCTCCTCCCTTTCCTCCTCCCTCTCCTCCTCCATCTTCTCCATCTCCTCATCCTGTTCACCTCCTCCGCCTCGTCCTAGTCATCCACCTCCTTTTTCTACTCCCTCCTCCTCCCTCTCCCCCTCCTCTTCCTCCCTTCTCCCTCTCCTTCTCCTTCTGTCCTTCCTCTCTTCCTCCTCCCTCTCCTCCATCTCCTCCTCATCCTCCTCCACCTCCTCCCTCTCCTCCACCTCCTCCTCCACCTCCTCCTCCACCTCCTCCTCCACCTCCTCTTCCTCGTTATCCACCTCCTTCTTCTACAGCCTCCCCCTCCACCTCCTCCACCTCCTCTTCCTCGTTATCCACCTCCTTCTTCTACAGCCTCCTCCTCCACCTCCTCCTCCACCTCCTCCTCCACCTCCTCTTCCTCGTTATCCACCTCCTTCTTCTACAGCCCCCCCCTCCTTCTCCTCCTCCCCCTTGCCTCATTAGCCGTCCCTCCCTCAAGGCTACCTCCCCAAGGGTTTTTTCCCCGGAGAGGCAGGACGTCTGGCAGGATAGCTGCTCACTCTGTTGTGGACCTTCCTCTGATTCTTCATTAGTGTCTCATTTGAGTTTCATTAGCGTGGTCAGTGCGTGGCCACAGGATATCCCACATGGTCTCGGCACGTACATGTACACGTGTATGTGTACGTGTACGTGTACGTGTACATTTAGTATCAACATGTAGTATACTGGTCAAGTACATGTACGTGAACGTGTACGTGTTGTCTTCTTGCAACTGTACGGGACCTTTGGGGAAAGGTCGTGAAGGGGGCTGACACAGTGGGAGGCTGTGGTGATTACACAAGTTGTGGGTGTTCACAGTTCAGATTGTGATTTGAGGATGCGGCTGATTGATCATGCAGTCCAGTTGAAAATACATAAATTCTAACTCTGAGATTTACATGTACGTGTACATTTTAAGCGTACATTTTAAGCTTGAAGTACATTTGTACATGTAAAGACCAACAACTCTTGCCAACTCTTGCCAACTTTTCCCTTGTTGTTGGAATCATTCCTCTTTTGGGGTAAAAATATATCACTTTTAACAAGCTCTTGACAACAGATTCCGATATGGGCTTGGAAATACATGTTTGCCTACTGTACGTACCGGTAGGTTGCACTGTGATTCCTTCTTTTTAGCAGTTAAGTACATGTATATTCCTAATTTCTTTTTAAAGATACATGTGGGTTGGCAGCTACATGTACCTGTATGCCATTGACTAAAATGACCGGTACATGACCTTGTACCAGTGCATGTACAGTACATGTACATGTACATGACCATGCATACATGTACAGTGTTATTTAATATTTTCACATTGAGTAGTGCAAACCCTTGTTGAAGTATCAATTAAATTTTTTTTTTTGGGGGGGGGTGGGGGTTGATTGATTGATTGATTAATTGATTGGTTGATTGATGGATTGATTGATGATTGATTGATTGATTGATATGATTGATATGATTGATTTGATTAATTTGATTGATTTGATTGATTTGATTGATTTGATTGATTTGATTGATTTGATTGATTTGATTGATTTGATTGATTTGATTGATTTGATTGATTTGATTGATTTGATTGATTTGATTGATTTGATTGATTGATTGATTGATTGATTGATTGATTGATTGGTTGCTCAGATCACCTGATATCCCATGGCCGGATGACGGAGAGGGAAGCCAGACAGAAGTTCAAGCAGATAGTCGCAGCTGTCCACTATTGCCACTGCAGGAAGATTGTCCACAGAGACCTCAAGGCGGAAAACCTACTACTGGACGCCAACAAGAATGTCAAGATAGCTGGTGTGTATACATTACATGTACATTGAGGAGCCGGTCAGACATTCACCGGGCTCTGTGGCTTGGCATAGCGCACGCGTCTTTGGAAATCGGCTGCAGCCAAGAGCTGGCCGGCTTCCATTGGCTTGTGTGCGGTTTGAAGCCGTAGCCAGATAGAGTTTAAACTGAGTTGTACTGTGATCCTTGCCTGAATTCACTGGTTATGACTAGGAATAACGCATTGCACATGTATGCACATGTATATTACATACATGCATGTTGTACATGTACATGTACTGTACAGGTACACGTATGTATATTTCATGTACAGTATGTACTTGGTGAACTTGGAAGGAATTAAAAAGATTAGGGGGAGATTTGGAAGGGCTTAGAAAGATTTAAAATGATCTGGCTGTATCTGGAAGTTTTGAGAGAATTTGGAATGAATTAGAATTATATGGTACTTGGGGAGGATTTGGTTTGATTATTTTTATATGCAAATTCGCCAAAAACAAGGCTATAAAGCCACTCAAGGTTAAGAAGTAAGGAAAGAAGGAGAAAGGGAGGAACTCAGGAAGGCTGGAGATAAGAATTGACATTCCTCTTAAAAAAAAAAAAGGCAACATGCGGTAGTAGGCAGGGGGGAAACTTTGATAAGATTTTAGAGGTTTTGGTAAGATTTGAACTGATTATGGATGTACATAAACATTTTGGTGAATCATTGCTTCAAATTCTCTGAAATTCATACAAAATTTAAAAAGGGCGTGCATTTTAGAAAACAGCATCAGATTCTTCTCATTTGCAATTCGTTCTCTTGTTCTCTCCCCCCACTTCTCCCTGGCTCAGATTTTGGGTTTAGCAATTTCTTTGAGAAGGGCCAGCTTCTGAAGACGTGGTGTGGGAGCCCTCCGTACGCCGCTCCAGAGCTCTTTGAGGGCAGGGAGTACAACGGGCCCAAGGCAGACGTATGGGTGCGTACACGTACACTTCAAGGGACGGTTTCATTAGAAGCCTTATGATGCATCGCTACCAAAGATCCTACACAGTGCGCGTTAGCCTTCTCTTGCGAGATCACACGCATTTGGGATGAAGTACGCACCGGACGCCATTTTAGTATTAAGCAAAGTTGCACACGCGAGGTCACATCACATCGAACGTTATCACATTCTCTCCACGTATCCAGTGCTGTATCTTTGTCACTGTTTTTGACGGCATTTGTTTTGGTGACCCTTTACTGCCCTCCTCTGCCCATCTCTACAGAGTCTCGGTGTGGTCCTGTATGTGCTTGTCTCTGGTGCTTTGCCGTTTGATGGACAGACGTTACAGGGCCTGAGGTCACGAGTGTTATCAGGGCAGTTTAGAGTACCCTTCTTCATGAGTCCAGGTGAGATGAAGTGACCCTGTCCCTGTCCCTGTCCCTGTCCCTGTACATGTCCCTCTTCCTGTCCCTGTCCCTGTCCCTGTCCCTGTCCCTGTCCATGTCCCTGTCCATGTCCCTGTCCCTGTACATGTCCCTCTTCCTGTCCCTGTCCCTCTTCCTGTCCCTGTCCCTCTTCCTGTCCCTGTCCCTGTCCCTCTTCCTGTCCCTGTCCCTGTCCCTGTCCCTGTCCCTCTTCCTGTCCCTGTCCCTGTCCCTGCTCCTGTCCCTGTCCCTGTCCCTGCTCCTATCCCTGTCCCTGTCCCTGTCCCTGCTCCTGCTCCTGCTCCTGTCCCTGTCCCTGTCCCTGCTCCTATCCCTATCCCTGTCCCTGCTCCTGTCCCTGTACATGTCCCTGTCCCTGTCCCAGTCCCTGTCCCGGTCCATGTCCCTTTCCCTTTCCCTGTCCCTGCTCCTGTCCCAGTCCCTGTCCATGTCCCAGTCCCTGTCCATGTCCCTGTCCCTGTCCCTGTACTTGTCCCTGTCCTTTTCCCTGTCCCTGTACTTGTCCCTGTCCTTGTCCCTGTCCCTGTCCCTGCCCCAGTCCCAGTCCCTGTCCCTGTCCCTCTCCCCTCCTAAGTTTTGATATTTGCATTTTGCTCATTTTAGTTAGTAAGAAGTTTGCAACAGCTTTTGTATGTATTTTACTCTTGTTTTCTTGTTTGCTTGATTGGTTGGTTGGAGCAGACTGTGAGCACCTTATACGACACATGCTGGTCTTAGACTCCAACAAGCGCTACAGCACAGAGCAGATTCTGAGCCACAAGTGGACGACGACAGGTGACCCGGACGCCCACTTTGACGAGATGATCGCCGAGTACGACAAGCTGGCCACCACTGTCAACGGGCCCGACCCTATAAATGAGCTCATCATCCATCACATGGTCACGCTGGGCATCGAACGGGATCATATACTGCAGGTGAGAGAGTCTGCCGTCCCTGCCCTGCCCTGCCCTGCCCTGCCCTGCCCTGCCCTGCCCTGCCCTGCCCTGGTCTGCCCTGCCCTGCCCTGCCCTGCCCTGGTCTGCCCTGGTCTGCCCTGCCCTGGTCTGCCCTGCCCTGCCCTGCCCTGGTCTGCCCTGGTCTGCCCTGCCCTGCCCTGCCCTGCCCTGCCCTGCCCTGCCCTGCCCTGCCCTGCCCTGCCCTGCCCTGCCCTGCCCTACCCTGGCCTGGCCTGGCCTGCCCTGGCCTGCCCTGGCCTGCCCTGCCCTGCCCTGCCCTGCGCTGCCCTGCCCTGCCCTGCCCTGCCCTGCCCTGCCCTGCCCTGCCCTGCCCTGCCCTGCCCTGCCCTGCCCTGCCCTGCCCTGCCCTGCCCTGCCCTGCCCTGCCCTGCCCTGGTCATTGCCTTGGTGCCCCTTAGTCATTGCCTTGGTGCCCTTGTCATTGCCTCAGTGCCCTGGTCATTGCCCTAGGTCTTTTGTCCAGCGCCATCCAAATGAACCACACTCATTTCAGATTTCTTTTCTTACAAGCCTATTCAATATTGCATTGTAAGGAACTAAATCCTCCTCTCTCTCTCCCTCCCTCCCTCTCTCTCTCTCTCTGTTGTGCCACCTCTCTTTCCCTCCAGTCTTTGAGTGGCAAAAGTTTCGACCAATTCAGTGCAATCTACCACCTCTTCCTCGACAAAATCAAGCGCCACCAAAAAAGCAACTCCCACCTGCCCGAGAACAACCGCAAGCCCCCGGCCACGGTCACCAGTCCCTCGCCCTCGCCCAGCGACGCCGGCATGTCAGAGGGGTCGGCCTCGGTCACCTCGGTCACCTCGCTCTCGTCGGCCGGCGTCAAGCGTCTCGGCGGGCTGCCCGGCACGATACCCCAGGTCCGCTTCACCAACGAGAACGACCAGATCATCATTCAGGTGCGTCCGCGATCCAACCAGACGTCTTACCGCCCTGTATGAGTGTCTTTGCGTCGTCGTCGATTTGGCTCGGGGGCGATAGACCGGATTGCGCGACCACTGTTTTGTTTGCGCGCCATTACGTCTGGACTGATAGCAGCGGGTCGTTTGGCATCTCATTTGGTGCAGAACAGTAGTGGAAATGAGCACAGGAGACTGTCGCATTGTCCACATTCTTCTTTGTACATTTTCTATCGCTGCTCTGTGCCGCAGTCGGTCCATCGCCTTTTTTTGTACCCAAAAAATGAAGACCCCAAACCCCAGTTTTCGCCATTAGCTGAACAAATAATGAAATAATGCGCAGAAGCCAGGGCCCTCTTCCAAAACCTGGCTCAGGCTCAGGCTCTGTCTTTGTCTTCATTTCTTGAGTCCGAGTCGGCGACTGGAGTCGGAGTCGAGTCGGAGTTGACCACTCAAGTCGGACTGGAGTCGGAGTTGGCGACTCAAGTCGAACTTGAGTCGGAGTTGGTGACTCAAGTCGAACTTGAGTCGGAGTTGGTGACTCAAGTCGAACTTGAGTCGGAGTTGGCGACTCAAGTCGAACTTGAGTCGGAGTTGGTGACTTGAGTTTGACTCGAATCAGAGTCAGTGACTCGAGTCGGAGTCAAGTCCCAGTCTGCGACTCAAGTCAACAACACTGCCAAGTTTTTTGTTGACAGTTTCTTCCTTCTCCCTCCTGAACCCCCTCCCCCTCGACGCAGACTGAGCATCCCGTGGACGTGGACAGCGACCCGGAGGAGCCCTGCCCCGAGGCACTAGCCCGCTACCTGCAGATGCGCCGCCACACGCTGGGCCTGGCCGACCCCAGCCAGGAGATCCCCGAGAACCTGAAGATGAAGCTGATGCCGGCCCTGGGTCCGGGCACCGGCGGGGAGGGCCTGGGCCAGCACCTCCTGCCCACCCTGACCCCCGTGGTGCTCAACACCAACCTGCCTATGAACTTACCGCTCATGACGGCCCACAACCAGCCCGAGCAGCTGGTCACCTACAAGGTGTGTGTCAGAGGGAGGGAGGGAAGCAGTGAGGCAGGGAAGGAAGCGGGGAGGCAGGGAAGGAAGCG
This sequence comes from Luidia sarsii, assembly GCA_949987565.1. Classification (NCBI taxonomy): domain Eukaryota; kingdom Metazoa; phylum Echinodermata; class Asteroidea; order Paxillosida; family Luidiidae; genus Luidia; species Luidia sarsii. Next base: position 13,432,520 of record OX465117.1, read on the forward strand.
GGGAGGCAGGGAAGGAAGCGGGGAGGGAGAGAGGGAGGGAGGCAGGGAGGGACACAGGGGGACGGAGAGAGGCAGGGAGGAAGAGAGGGATAGAGGGAGAGAGGCAGGGAGGGAGAGAGGGAAGCGGGAGGGAGAGAGGCAGGGAGGCAGGGAGGCAGGGAGGGACACAGAGGGAGGGAGAGAGGCAGGGAGGAAGAGAGACAGGGAGGGAGAGAGGCAGGGAGGGAGAAAGGCAGGGAGGGAGAGAGGCAGGGAGGGAGAGAGCCAGGGAGGGAGAGAGCCAGGGAGGGAGAGAGCCAGGGAGGGAGGGAGGGAGGGGGAAGGTAGAGAGGGAGGGAGGCAGGGAAGCTGGGAGGGAGACGGGCAGGGAGGGAGGCAGGGAGGCAGGCAGAGAGTGAGTGAGTGTGAGACTAGACAGGTCTCCCATGGCATTACAGTATCTTGACATCGTTTCTAATAGGTTAACCCATCCGCAGGTTATATATATGTGGTAATATCGCCCTCTATCTCCTCTCTTTCTCTCGCAGGAGCAGAATCTGCTGAAGCCACCGGCGCTGGAGGCCACGGGGGGACACGGCAACTTCAGCCGGCGGGCGTCGGACGGCGGCGCCAACATGTACCTGCACCTGCAGCAGTTTCAGAACCAGCTCATGGGCAAGATGACCAGCCAGCCCGTCAACGTTGACCAGGCCGGACAGGTAAATGGAAGGGCCATCGTTTTGCAGTTGTCACCTCAACCTTTCCAGCTGCCCTTAAAAAATTTGAGAAATAGCCCGTCTTTGTTTGAGAGCGAAGAGCGTGCAAAGCGGGCAAGATAGCCTACCGGTACTCTGCTCAAAAGGTGAAGTTGATCGGCGGCCATTTTAGTAAGCACAGCTGCCAACCATTCCTATTTTGGAGGAATCATTCCTCTATTTTGGGTCAAAAAGTATCACTTCTTACAAGCTCTTGACAACAGATTCCGATTTTTGGCTTACAAAAATACACATGTAGTTTGCCCCTGGGATTCCCCCTTTTTTTTAGCAGGAGTATTCCTAAAAATTTTCCTTTATTAAGATAGGTTGGCAGTGCTATGGGAGTGCTTTGTCGTCTGCTTTCGGTGCTCCGGAAGTGAATCGGGAAAAGTCACAAACAGTGACGAAGATACAACATTGGATGCATGAACAGAATGTGATGCCAATTTGATGTAATGTGACCACGCGATGGAGCGCACGCGTGCGACTTTGCTTTCTAAAATGGCCGCCGAATCATGTCCAGTGCGTACTACGTCCGGATGCGTGTGATCTCGCAAGAGATCTTGCCCACCGATTGGATCTTTGGTTTGGAAGTGTCAGGGTTTACTCATCGTTTTGTTTGTTGATTTTTTTTCCCCCGTCCGCTTGGCCGTTGCAGAGTTCTGGGGACTCGATCCAGCAGCGTCTTCCTCCCGTATCGGCGACGGGCGTTCCGGAGGAAGAGGAGAACTCGGAGGAGGAGGAGCCCGACCCAGAGGAGGTCCTGAGGTCAGTGCCCCGGAGGGAACCCGTTGGAACCGGAGTGGGCTTGTTCGCGCACACAGCTGCCGGTGCCCGGTGGTTTGCACCGGGGTCCGACCGGTCCGCGTGGAACCGGTCGGGAGCAGTTTGTACTAGGTCGGACCACTTGGTTCATATGGGATCTAACTGGTGCCAACCTTCATGGGTCCAGATTGTGCTGGATTTGGCTTGTTTGTAAACCAAGTAAAACCGGTTGGTTCCAGATCATTTTTTTTTAATGCTTTACACTTTGTATAAGAATCCAAGTGATTTTGATTCTGGTTTGTACCGGATCAGATATCCCTACTTGCCAACGTTTTGGATCTTTGTTTGTACCTGACCTGACTGGCTTACATGCAAACCTGTAGGAAGCAGTTTGTACTGGATCAGACTGGTTTACGTGCCAACCTGTAGGATCCAGTTTGTACTGGATCAGACTGGTTTACATGCCAACCTGTAGGATCCAGTTTGTACTGGATCAGACTGGTATACATGCAAATCTGTAGGAAGCAGTTTGTACTGCATCAGACTGGTTTACGTGCAAACCAGTCAAATCCAGTTTGTACTGGATCAGACTGGTTGTACATGTACACTCAATTAGACTTGCTTCTAAGTCTGCTGAACATGTGTGTGTCCTTGTGTCCTCGCCCCTCGCCCCGGCAGGTACTTGAAAAACCGCGGCGGCCGGTTCCGGCACACGCTGTGCTCCGAAGCGCCCTCGCATGACCTCCCGGAGGAGCTGCGTCGCAACCTGATGCAGCACCCCATCGCCTTGCCCCAGCGGACGGCCCGGCGGGAGCGGTTCCACGCCCCGCCCGAGCGGCCCGGCCACGCCCGGGAACTGACCCTGTACCCGCCCGCCAACTACATCTCCACCCGCCGGGCCTCGGACGGCATGCCCAACCTGCACGCCTTCCGGGCCCACCTGGAGCGGGTGGCGGCCGGGGGCGGGGCCGGGTCGTCGTCGGGCGGGGCCGGGGGCGTGGCCGTGGGTGGCGGCGGCACGGGCAGCCAGAAGAGCTCGCTGAAGCAGCTGCACAAGGAGTACCACCAGCTGCAGAAGCAGTGCACGCCGGTGGACCCCAAGGTGCAGGAACTGCAGCAGGCCCAGCACCAGCTGCACAAGGAGAAGATGCTGAACCAGGTAGCCACAGCGACTGCCGCGGCTGCAGCGGTTGCGGATGAGGAGGAGGCGGCGCGGAGGCGGCAGCAGGAGGAGGAGCAGGAGGAGGAGGAGGAGGATGAGGAGGTCTTTCGGCAGTACCACAGCCGCTATGCCCATCGAGGTCGTACTCCCCTCCCCCAGCCCCTCTCAGTATGTGATGGTGGTGACGATGAGTACTCTCCGGGTGTCTCTTCCTGTAGGTCTCTTCTCCCCCCCCCCCTCGCCCACTAAACCACAACCCTTCCCCTCCCACAAGCTTTAATAACCTAACCTAAACACCCCCCTCCACACCCGCCCGCCCAACCAACCGCCCACCCATCCCCCCTCTCCCCAAATCACTTTGAAATTGTTCTCCGAGCTTCCAGTTTTTTGTTTCAAGCGATTCCCGTCCTCATGCAATCCGACGTGTCTCGCCCACAGAACCGCTCAAGATCCATCATCCCAAAACTCGACCACCATCCATTACCCAAAAGCGGAAAAACATTTCAGGGCTTCATAATCTCCGAACAGCTCTCACTTCGCTAATACCAATTACCATCGCGATTGTCAGCAGTGCATATCACTTGTCAGGTTCAACTCCCATTGCTAGCCTGAAAGTCCAAATTGGCACAATGTGCAAGTCCTTTTTTTCAAATCGCAGTCAAGCCATCTGTAAAAGCTTTCAGTCTGAATTGCTAAGAGTACATGTAAACCCCCCTTTCAAAACAATGACTATAGATATAACATGATATTTGCACCGATGAGAATATAATTCAATTAGGGCCTTCTCTGCCCAACGTGCTTAGCACTGAATGCCCATTGCTTTTGCCAATGGCTGATGACAAAATTTCAGGCACCTCGGACCGGATTCGAACCCGTGACACCTGCTTTCTAGTGCAGACGTCTTAACCACTTGACCACCGAGCTGTGCGAGGTTGTGTGGCGGATCCGCTTTTGTTTTTCATCAGGCATTGGGCAAAGCACTGGGCATTCAGTGTTAATTATGTCGCGCAGGGCAAACCCTCATTGAAAAAGAAAAAGAGGTTTTGAAATTTCATCGATTACACCCCCCCCAAAAAAAAAAAAATCATAGATTGCAGTTCGTCTCATTGTCCATCTGAGAAACAGAACCAAACTCCTTTCATTTCAAGAAATTTCGACCAAACATGAAAATTTTCTATTGCAAGAGGTTCCTACGTCCAAAAAAGGTTCTTCTCTGAGATCAGATCAGCAAAGCCTTAAGTCTTATTTTTAAAAGACAAAATGGAATCCCGGCGATCTGTGTAATACATTTTTTTTCTTATTTTTTATTTTTTTCTGTGGAAGTTTTGAGACATTTCAAAAGTCTAACCCTCTCTCCCCTCTAGTTCTCTCTTCCTCACTGTAGTGGGACCTGTGGTTGTCTAAACCTGGTTGGATGTTTACAGCAGCTTGTCGGGGCTGGTTTACTAAACACTGCACTCCCTATTAACAACTCGCGGACGCATCCCCCATAGAAGTAACAACTTCAAGTAACAACGGCATGCTTTGCAAAGCAATTTTCTTTTACTTTGAAAAACAAATCTAAAGCATGCACCTTGACACCGTGTACGTGAACGTGAATCTCTTTTTGTGAGTGAGTGTGGTTCTGGAAAGAACTGGAGGATTTCACTCGACGTTTTGGACCGTGTGGTCTCTCTGTCTTCATTCTTCTTCCTGAAGACGGACAGAGCACACTGTCTGAAACGTGGAATGACTAGCTCTTATCAAACTATTGCCAAACTATCTTCCTCCTGAAAACAGACAGAGCATTCTGTCCGAAACGTTGAGTGAAACCCTCTGGTTCTTTTCAGAACCACACTCACTCACAAACGAGATTCTCGTACATAGTGTCACATGCACTTTTAATAATAAAAAAAAGAGTTAAAACAAGGAAAGATTGAAAAAAAAAACTAATGAAATTCTGAATGCATTTTGCTGCATGTGTAAAAGCCTGAAATTTTGAAGATTTTTTTTTTCTGAAAAAAGAATCAGCATTTCCAATGCACGTGCATCTTGTCTAACACCGATTTTTTCCTCTGAAAAGTGTATCTTTAAAAAGGGAAAAATCATATTGATACGTAGAAATCAATCTTTTTAAAAAACGGGACTAATTTCTGTGAGAGCCTCTTCACAAATACCATCGTCACCTCATCTGGGTCAAAGGTCACTCAGCTTCCTCCTGTCTCCGCCTCCTCGCTTCATTTGCATATCATTAACATATTATGTAAAGTAGATTTCCCATTCAGCCTTGGGTGTCCTGCATTGTTGTCTGTGACTGGTTGGCTTCACTGCTGCCTCATCTTTATTCATGAGCCAGGGTTGCTGTCGGGGGGCGTGGCCATTAATTACCAATTGCTGGGGTGCTTCTCATTTGCATACTGACTATTCATGAGTCGTGGGACACGGTGGGCTTTTGTGTCTGTGTTGTGCGGCCCCCGGCCCGACAGAGTGGAGCTACGGGTCTTCGTCCGAGGCTACTAGTTACACACAAGTCTATGGGAATTTGGCTGCAGCCGCTAGCTAGCAGCTTCCATAGACTCGTGTGTCATTTAAAGCCATAGCCGCCCAATGCACACACAGGGTCTGCTATAGGCCTTTCTTGATATTTATGCAAATTGTATGCGTCAAACTGAAAGCGAGGTTATGGGCGTTAGATTTACAAGATTAATTGTTTCTTGCTGCTTTTTTTTTTCTGTGACATGTATTCTTCAACAAGACTGAACGTTATCTTACTCTAGTCATAGGAACAATGGTAAGGTCCGCTGAACTTACCGCCATCTTGGAAATCTAGCGCGCATACCCTCGTTTTGGGCTCCATGCATACAATTTGCATAAATATTTAGAAAGGCCTATTGCAGCAGAAAGGAAAAATGTCCACCAGTGTTTACTTGATGTAAATTATACAGCATAGGCTTACTAGTTGACTGTCTGAGAACTAGATACTTGTATTTTGATAGTAAAAGCAGTATTTTTTATATCAACATAAACCTTTATTTAGCTGTCAGATAAAGATTGTACAGTACTTAAATGGAACGTAGCCTTAATGGGTATTACATGTACATGTATGTCCAATGTCACACACAACACGAATATTTATAGTTGCTTTTGTATAAGTGTTACAAGGATGGTGAGTGGAGAGGCTCTGAACACCCATCGTTGACCAGTGGTGATTCATCATGTTGGTGCTGAATATCCACACCCAGTTCTCCTATCCAGATTTTCAGGTCTCAGACTGACGATATTTGAATATTCACAATTTATGAATATTATCTTTGCCGTTGAATATCTATGCAAACCCTACCTATGCATCAAATTGGTGGCTTCTGTGATGACATGAATATTCATGTCCTTGTTAACACTTTCATGAATATTCATGTTGCTGTTGAATATTCATGCCCAGTGTGTCTTGTGATTGGACATTCATTGACAGTTGCTGTTTAGATGCTTTGAATATTCATGGAATACTCTAAGGTAAACAGCTCCATGTACATGTACAGTACGTGTAGGGGTATGGTGAGAGCGACATGAATATTCATTCTGCTGTTGAATATTCATGCCCAGTGTGTCTTGTGATTGGACATTCGTTGACAGTTGCTGTTTAGATGCTTTGAATATTCATGGGATACTCTAAGATAAACAGCTCCATGTAGGTGTATGGTGAGAGTGACATGAATATTCATTCTGCTGTTGAATATTCATGCCAAGTGTGTCTTGTGATTGGACGTTCATTGACAGTTGCTGTTTAGATGCTTTGAATATTCATGGCATACTCTAAGATAAACAGCTCCATGTACATGTAGGTGTATGGTGAGAGTGATATGAATATTCATTCTGCCGTTGGTTATTCACGTCCGGTGCTATGAATCAATCAGGCGAACAGGTCAGAAATAATCACCCGGTCCAAAGCACGGGCGCTGGCGCTCCTGAAAAACCAGCAGTGCCGGGACCACCCTCCTCGCCGATCGTCCAGGCTATGGCGCCTGAGAAGGAACCAATCAAAAGAGCCCAGACAAGGTACTGCCTGCTTGCCAGCATTAGACAGGCATGCTGATTGGCTGACGGCACCAAGAGGGACTATGGCAGTTTTGCATGGCAGCGGCCATTTTCTTTTTGATTCCTTTTTATTGATGCTTCGCCTCAGCACTTGGACTTGCTATTCAGGGCATTTTTGATCAATTAGGGTTTGTGTTTTTTTACCTGGAAAGTCCATTGGTCAACTGGGTGTCCGTTGGTTAAAGGTAGGGTACACCATTTGCGAAGGTCAAAGAATTGCTTCCATAGTAATGTACCTATGTCCATTGAAATTTGTGGTAAAGGCAGCCGTAGTCACTAGCCGTTGACTGTAGCTGTGTCCATTGACATGTGTGGTAGAGGCAGCCGTAGTCACTAGCCATTGACTGTAGCTGTGTCCATTGACATGTGTGGTAAAGGCAGCTGTAGTCACTAGCCGGTGACTGTAGCTGCGTCCATTGACATGTGTGGTAAAGGCAGCCGTAGCAACTAGCCAGTACTCCCAAGCCATTTATGTTGACTTGTGGCCCATGTTCATCCTCAACCAGACAATAGTAGACTGTCTCTTTGCACTTCAAAGTGCAAAATTTGTTGACAAAATCATATTAATGACTCGAAATGTTAGATGTAGAGTTATTTTAATAAGTGGGAAATGGTGGGTAAGTATTTGTCATTTAATTGCAATTTTGTGTCAAATCTCATTCGCATTTGCTGCAGAATTCATCACTCAAGGCTGAATTTAAAACTAAATGTGGTTACGGTTTAAAAGAAAAAAAATGTGTAGCAGCCATCTTAGAAGACAGTGGTCCATGGAATTGGTACAATTGTTGGACTTTTTGTTTGTGTACAAATGTATTGCCTATATGTCTTTCCACTCCTACTGGTCTCTGTACAAATGAACTGCCATAGATTGATATACATGGATCAGTTTCCCATAGGTTTGTGAACAAATTTTATAACCCATACATTACATGTAGGTTTGTGTATGTACAAATAATGGTCCTTAGGTTTGTGTACAAATTTTTGGCCCATAGGTTTGTGTACAAATTGATGGCCCATACGTTTGTGTACAAATGATGGCCCTTATGTTTGTGTACAAATTGATGGCCCTTAGGTTTGTGTACAAATTGATGGCCCATAGGTTCATGTACAAATGAATGACCGATATGTTTGTGTGGAAATGAATGGCCCTTAAGTTTGTGTACAAACGAATGACCAATAGATTTGTGTTCATATGAATGGCCCATAGATTTGTGTACAAATAAATGTCCCATAGGATTCAGAGGCCACACGCCCCAAATTAAGGCACAGCCTCAAACATCCTAATAATCTCTGCCCCTTCCTTCATTAAAACTTAATTAGAAGTGCAAAGAAACAGCCAAAATGAGCAGAGAAAACTTTGACTGAACCGGGACTTGAACCCGAGACCTTTGGTTTCACGTACATGTACCAGCGCTCTTACCATCCGAGCTGTCCAGCCCTTAGATGACAGCCCTCCCGTAAAGTCACTCATTTGAAAAGGGACCGACAAAGCAATGCTCCCGATTCCAAGATGGTTGCTATGCATTGAAAGGTTTCAGTCATTATCCTGAGCATCAGCCCGTGCCTCTGCGGTAACCAGTTGCCGTGGTTTCTCCTCCTCCAGTTCCAATTAGCGCAGGGAGGCATCGGCAGCGGTACTCCTCCAATGATTCCGACAGTGGTGAGGCCCGAGGCCGCCACAGACATTCAGACGCAAGTCCTGCAGCAGCACCTGCAAAGGTGAGGGGTCACCTTGTCCGACAGTGGGCAGAGCCAGAACCAACTGACTGACTAAAATGACCAAAATGCAAATCTCAAAATTTAATGGGCCTGACGTTTCGATCCTAGCAGGATCTTTTCCCAAAGGCAGTTTCTTTAATGACAATAAAAGGTGAATAATGACTTATTTTACAACTTTTGAATTTGAATTGAATTTGAATTGAATTCAAATTTTTATTCAAATTTTGAATATAGGGTCAAAGGTCAGATTGTAGGTCAAAGGCCAGATCATAGGTCAAAGGCCAGATCATAGGCGTTTACGAAAGCTGCTTATGTCAACCCACTAGGCCCTGTAATTTTTTTTTTTGGAAACGGCTTCGCTCACAGCAGCCTGATTTTATTGGCATTGTCTGTATAACTATGACTTTGGAGCTTGATGTTGTTGCTTCCTCTTCCTCTCCCCCTTCAACCCAAACGACCCTGTTTTCCTTCCTTCTCCTAGACTCCATCTCCAGAGACAGTGCGACAGCCCACCGATGCTGAAAAAACTCCATAGCCCGGCCAGCCGGGCCAGCCCACCCACCTCCATCAGCCTCTCGGTCCACCCTGAGGAGGTGGTGGTGACTGAGTCGCCCACTGGCGGCCCGCCCGCCGCCTACCAGCCCCACCCGACGGCGCCCGCCGACCTCGGCCTCGCTGGGGACCCCGCCAAGCGGGCGGCAGCGGGCGAGAACTGGTTCGGCGGGGCCCGGCCCAGCTTCACGCCCTCGCCGCCCGTCATCGTGACCTCGGCCGGCGGCGAAATGGTGGACGTGGTGACGCCGGGCGGCGGCCAGAATGGCGACTCCCTGGAGAACGTCCTGTCGGGGCTCTTCCCCGGCCCCGGGTCTCGGTCGTCCCAGGGCGAGATCGCCGTCAAGCCTGCGGATCTAGCCTCCAGTCTTGCCTATCAGCAGCAGCAGCAGCAGCAGCAGCAGCAACAACAGCACCAGCAGCAGTTGCAGATGCTGCAGGCAGCACAGTCCCTACGCGACCGGGAAGCCCTTCAGCAACATGCCGCTCTCCAGAGCCAAATGAATTTCATTCAGCAGCAGCAGCAGCAGCAGCAGCAGCAGCAACAGCAGCAGCGGCATTTTGAGAATGCCAAGACTAACTTAAACCTGCAGCAGGGACTGTCTGCTGCCGCCACTGCCTCGTCCCTCCAACAGCATCAGTCCAACAGCTTGTTCCACCAGCACCAGCAGCAGCATCAGCAGCAGCAGCAGCATGCGCAACTCGTCCACAATCACAGTTCGGCGGCGTTTCTCGCCGCTCAGCAGCCGTCCAGTCACCAGGTGGAAGCCGGGCCTGTTGTGACCACCGCCGCCGCCACCGTTCTGCCGGGCTTGAACGGCGGCGGTCTTCCCTTCAGCCTCCACACCAGCACTGCCGCCCCCTCAGCCTCCAACCCTGGCCACCCCGCCCTCAACAACAACGAGCAGCAACAGCAGCAGCAGCAGTCCCGGCAACAGCCGCCGCCCAGCAGCCAGGGCTACGGCGTGCCCGGCCTGGTCTCCCCTGTCAGCCTCCACTACCTGCAGGGCATCAGCCAGCAGCAGCAGGCAGAGGACGATGCGGACCTGGTGCAGGCCATGGAGGAGTCCCACTCCATGCAGGGGGAGGTGGCAGGGGAGGTCACACAAGGTACGTTTCAAGGTCATTACTCAAGGGCCCAAGAACGCCTCATTGTGTTCCTGACGTCATTCCAGTAGACAGTCTGCAGTGACACCATGTAAGTTTTTGGTCAGTGCCCAAGAAACCCTCATGGTACATAGGAACATCTAGCTGGGACAACATTGTATTCCTGAGATCAGTCTAAGATCTTAGTGGAAAGTTTGCTAATACACCATGTAAGTGATCTACACATTTCAAGAGGGGAGTATACGGTAAGTTCACACAAGGTACGTCTCAAGGTCATTACTCAGGACCCAAGAACCCCTCATTGGATTCCTGACGTCATTCAAGTAGACAGTTTGCAGTGACACCATGTAAGTTTTAGGTCAGTGCCCAAGAAACCCTTATGGCTCATAGGAACATCTAGCTGGGACAACATTGCATTCCTGAGATCAGTCTAAGATCTTAGTGGAAAGTTTGCTAATACACCATGTAAGTGATCTACACATTTCAAGAGGGGAGTATACGGTAAGTTCACACAAGGTACGTCTCAAGGTCATTACTCAGGACCCAAGAACCCCTCATTGGATTCCTGACGTCATTCAAGTAGACAGTTTGCAGTGACACCATGAAAGTTTTAGGTCAGTGCCCAAGAAACCCTTATGGTACATAGGAACATCTACCTGGGAGAACATTTTATTCCTGAGATCAGTCTAAGATCTTAGTGGAAAGTTTGCTAATACACCATGTAAGTGATCTACACATTTCAAGAGGGGAGTATACGGTAAGTTCACACAAGGTACAAAGAAAGAAAAAATGACACCCAAGTCATAAATCTTAATAAGTAGGGGCCAAAGAAAGCCTTATGGCTGTTAGGAACATCCTGCCAGGATCATGTTGTATTCCTGAGATCAGTCTAAGATCTTAGTGGAAAGTTTGCTAATACACCATGTAAGTGATCTGTTTCAAGATGGGAGTATAAGGTCACATGAGGTATGTTTAAAAAAAAAATGACACCCAAGTCACTACTCTTGACAAATCAGGGCACCAGAAAGCCTCATGACTCAGGAATATCCAACCAGGATCATATTGTATTCCTGAAGTCATTAGATCAAGATACAAAAACTGTTGCAAACTGCTCTCTGACTAAAATGACCCGCAATTCATAGATCTCATCATGACATCTGCGATGTGATGTCAATTGCTGTGGACTCGTCTTGATTTGGCACGAAACAGATTAATTCTTTGCCCTTGCTCGACGTGATAACTAGAATACATAGATCTGAAAAGTTAGAAGGCCTGACGTTTCGATCCTAGCAGGACCATTCCTTTTTCCGAAGAAACGTCAGGCCCAATTGTCAAATTGCTGTTGAACGTTTTTTGTTTGTTGGGTGTTTGTGCTCCCTGTAGGGTTCCTTACCTTCGGCATGGGCGACGGCCAGTCGTCCGGACTGAACCAGCGTCGGCCCAACGCCATGCCGGGCGTGGAAGCCCAGGTGCCGGCCCAACTGCTGCGCCGAACCGTCCGTGTGCCCTCGGGCGACCTGAGCCAGTTCTTCAACACGACGACCCTCAGCCCCACCGCCAACAACAACAACAACAGCAGCGGCAGCGTGGATGCCGGCGGCGGCGGCGGTAGCGGTAGCGTCGGCGGCCTCCTCAAGCTGGAGGCAGCAGCCGGCTTGGGCGGCGGCAGCTGCGGCGGGCTGGGCCAGATCCCGCCGCTGATCGCCCAGGGCATGAACCTGAGCTGCAGCATGACGCTGAGCGAGTCGGACATGCACGCCGAGCCCTCGCCCGTCAAGCACGCCCGCTCCTTCTGCATGACCACCTGCAAAGGGGTGGGCGAGATCGTGGCCGAGATCCGCCGGACGCTGGACTGCAAGCGGCCGGCCCTCGTCTACGAGAACAGTCAGAACCTCTTCCAGCTCCACCGCAACGGCGTGCGCATGGAGATGGAGGTCTGCCAGGTGCCCGGGCTGGCCCTCAACGGCCTTAAGCTCCGCCAGCTTGCCGGCGACTCGCTCCAGTACAACGAACTCTGCCAGGACATTCTGGCCACCATGAACTTGTAGCACATGCTTCCAACCCGCCCCCCTTCACTTCCCTTCCCTTCACTTCACTTCCCTTACCTCCATCCCCTGTCCCCCCCTCCTTAAAAAAACCTTCAAAACCCTTAAAAACCCACCAAATGTGGCCGAGTACTGATTGACTGACTGACCTTTTTTCTTACCACCGGACGTCATTTCACTCGGTCACCCGTGGCTGAAAATCCTGCGTGCCTCTTCATGCGTACACCCAGCAAACCGTTTTTGAGTGGAGCACCTGTGTATCCATCCGAGCGTTCGCCTAAACCTCCTTGGCTCACCCCCTTCCATTCGTCTTGACTTGGCACGGAAGAAATTAGTGACGTTTTGGTTTGGCAGGGTGATCCTATGAATCGTGACTTTTTTTTTGCGCTTAAGCAAATTTTCGGCGCTGAAGCAGCTCTATGAAATTGGCCCCTAGACTGCCCAGCATCAGCGTGTCAACTTGTGGATTCACCCGGGTGGACAGCAAACGATGTGGACTCGATTGGAACGCTGCTGTCAGATGGCTGATCATGTTGTGGATCCACCAGCCAGCCTCCACCAGTTTCTGCTGTTGCTCACGTCAATGTCCCGGACCCTGATTTTTTTTTTTTTTTTTTTAGTGAGTCGATCTTATTCAACCTGAATGTGTAGTAGATCAAAGAGTCGGCATCCACTATCCATTGCTGTGGTTGCCTACGTCGGCATCAGCAAACTTATTTTGGAATAAAGCTGTCCATCCATACATCGGCTGGCTTTGCAGTCGGTGCGGATCGAGGAGTTGGCGCCCACCAATTGCATTTAGTAGTTGATATCCCAGCCAGCCTCCTCCATAGAGAGCTGTCTCTCCTGTGATTGCCGCGAGTGGATCCACTAGTTAGTCACTCAAATCAGTTGAGTTCACTGCCACACTCCGTAATGGGTCGTTCCTCTCATCTCCATGGTCAGCAAACTAACTTCGTCTGCAGGTTTACTCCCTCTGTTTCTATGCACTGTCATCAGCAAGAGAGTTGATCCGCGAGTCCGCCGTGGGTATCAGGATTCTGCCCCAGCTGTGGGGAGGGGATTCGGGCTCTTTCCGCGCTTCAAGAAGCGGCATTTTGTCGGCCTTTAGTTGATTAGCCTGAGGACAAGGAGGTCAAACGGAGGGCGTTGATCTTGCCGAGGCGACGGTGTTCAGTTGTATCTGAATTACTTCAGAAGTTCTCTAAAGTCGATGGAGAGATGATCACAGTACAGTACAGTGGAACATTTTTGATAGAGCTCCTTAAACAGTAAGCAACTTTGGTTAGCAACAAATAAGAGATTGGGTTACCAGCTAAACAAAAATCATATATGGAGTATAGTACTTGTGCCTGGTACCCTGCGGTTTAGTGGCTGAAATTTTGTTTTCCTGGCAAGCTGCTCTAAGAAAATAAGCCTAGGACCCTCCAATTCTTCCCTCCCCTTGATTCAGTTCCCTCCCCCCTCTCCCTGATAATGGTATGCACCGTGTACATCCATGTACTCCAGGTCGTTGTGTGTAAATTGGTAGGTCTTGTCTATTGACAGCGGGGGGGGGGAAAAATCCGTTCCATTTGTCAAGCAGGTTTTTTTGTTGTTGCATGTAAACACTTTGTGTTTGGTTCAGTGATGTGGCTAAAGTGTACAAAAACAGCATCCTCATTAAAAGTCTGTCGCCAGGTCAAAGGTCAAATGTATTTTTTTTAAATGCTGTTTGTCCCCCTTGCCATGCAGGAAAAAAAAATCAATTTTTCCTTTTTTTTTTGTACTACACTCATTTTTGTTAATACTCAACAGAGAAAAAAAATTCTTATCAAGTCAGATCTACTGAACACTGTACAGGTAGATGAAATGTTTATGAAATTTAATTTAGACTATCTGCTACAGTCGATCGTTAATCATTAATACAGACGTAATTAAATGATTATTTTTCCCAGTCAAAGTACATGTACATGTAGCACCCAGTTTCTATTTCCTTTTTCAACGCTGAAAATTGAGAACAACTTGGCTTTCAACCAAATTGCCCCTCACCCCCTCCCCTAAAGAAAACCCCCAAAATTTATACTAACAGCATTTGTTTCCCCATAGGACCTATTCATTGTAATTGATGGTGAAATTGTATTTGCATACTCAAATATTTATGACGGTTCTGTGCAGGTGTCGATTTGAGAAAAAAGGGGGAAGCTACAAATCAGCAGAATGTCTAATTCAGAGTTGTAGCAGAATTGTACATAATTTTAAGATTTTATTTGTTCACATGTGTGCTTCGTATTACGAGAGAGAGAGAGAGAGGAGCAGGAGGAGTTAAAGATTGTCGTCTTATTGCAAAGAAATTATATTTTCACAAAAGAGTAAGAGTTATTTTCAGAAATTTTGCAATTTTTTCCTCAGCCGATAAGCTAGGGGTCGATGCGACTTGGACAAATTCATGTTTTTGTTTTTATCATTTTTTTGGGGGGGGGGAAAAGCACAATTATGCTGCCTTTTCTGGTTTTTATTTTCTCTGAATGACATTACCAACTGGTGCAAGGGCTACATAATTATTGATAGTCCGATTCGAGGTTAGTTACTCTTTTCATTTGCCTTACTTGTTTATACTTTTCATCTTGGACTCATTTTATGAAATGATCTGGTAGCTACGTGTACAGTCTGATTGTGATTTCCTGGCTGACTAATTACAAACGCACGAGACGCCGCGTTCGCACCGGACTGTTCGACTCGGTTAAACTGACCTGGGGCGGATTTCACAAAGCCTTACGATGCATCGTAACTCAACTTACGATGGATAACCCATCGTAAGTTGTGATAGGCCGTATGGTTTGTGCATAACTCATCGTGTTGCGATTGATCGTAAGTTACGATGGGTTTGGTGAAATAGGCTTCTGGTCAATTTAACTGGGCAGAAGTAAGTGGGTTAAATTATCCATTTGAGTTAACTCGGAGGTAAACTTCCTGGGCTGTCCGCACTGAACTTAAAAATGGTAAAGTTACCCATTTGCTCAGTAAGTTTCCCTCAAAAAAGTCCTGTGCGGACAGGGGTAGAATTGCACACATCCCAAATATATTATGTGCATAGCTTATGCCTACTGTGGTCCTTGACAAACATTGCCTAGCAAACCTTGTCCAAGGAATTGGTCTGGTGCATGTATCCACTATCCAGTGTACATAAAGGTTTGGGGTCTGGGTGCAAGTTCTCTGCTTATTACGGGACTGGATGGATAGCAAAGGTCACATGACATAGAAACCTTGGAAAGTTCTGTCTGAAAAAAATCGTATGGAAATTGAAAATTTGGCAAAGAAAACTTTGACTAGACCGGGACTTGAATCCAGTCAAAGTTTTCTTTGCCAATTTTTCTATTTGTTCAAAAGTTCCCAGTCAGTTTTTCCTTTGTTTGAAAAATCATGTCTAAGAATGGAAAGGGGTCTCTCAGAACCCGTGTGGGTTCACTATCTTTAAGAGGTTTGGGAAAGTTCCGGAAGTTTCATGCCCGAGCATGGAAAAGATACAGAAGGTGAGGGAACTTCCATATGGTAGCCTGGAGATGTTTGGGGAAAGTCATGGAAATGCCATGAGCGAGCCTGGAAATTATTGTGGGATGTTCGGGAGGTTCCATTTGCGAGTATGGACCAAGTGAAACTTCCTGGAAGTGATCATGGAAAGTCCTGGAAGTTCCATGACTAAACATGGAAGTGATCATGGAAAGTCCTGGAAGTTCCATGACTAAACATGGAAGTGATCATGGAAAGTCCTGGAAGTTCCATGACTAAACATGGAAGTGATCATGGAAAGTCCTGGAAGTTCCATGACTGAACATGGAAGTGATCATGGAAAGTCCTGGAAGTTCCATGACTGAACATGGAAGTGATCATGGAAAGTCCTGGAAGTTCCATGGCTAAATATGGAAGTGATCATGGAAAGTCCTGGAAGTTCCATGACTAAACATGGAAGTGATCATGGAAATCCCATTGTGAAAGCGTGGATAGTTTCATGAATCTTAGGGGAGAATGTTTGGAAAGGTTTAGGTCAAAGTATGGGAACAATTTTTTGGGGAAAGCCCTGGAGGCTAGACATCTAAGGAAAAGGATACTTTTTACTTCCGTCTGTGTTTAGGAAGAGGCATCACACATGTAAATTCGTGGAGATTTCATTTTTTTTCAGGGGTTGCAGAGATGACGTTGAAAAAGAAAGTATTTTAGAAATGGCTGCCATACAAAAATCAATGTTTTAACATGAAATGCTATACTTGCCTATTGTTCCAATCGATTCTTTTTAAATATTGAATTACCTTTTGAAATGAGTTGTAATGATGAGAAATCACCTTTGCTGATGAAATGTTGGCTTTTATTTTTTGGTGGGGTGGCATAACGGGCTCCTTTCCCGTCATTGAAAGGTCTTTTCTGGAAGAATTTGGTCAAATTTGGCAGAGGAATCTTTGCCCACTATTTATTGCCATACGAACACGGCGCAGTTGAGATGCAGTGTTCTTGAGTTTCCTTGGGAGGGCGGGGTCATTACGAATGGTCAGCCAGTCAGACAGCCTGGCCATTGCCAAAGTGGTCAAGCGGTCACTCTGTACTCTGACCATACAATCAAGCCACAGCCCCGTTAGCACGTTAATCAAAAGAAGAAAACAAAAAAGCTAAGAGGCTGAGGTGCCAATCCTGCTCTAGTCAAAATTCCCTTTGCTCTCCTTGCAAATCCCTGAATCAAGTGGAAAAAAAATTCAAACAAAAACTGTATGTTTATATGCTTGGTATATATGTATACATTTATAAATACCTATTTATTGTCCTTTTTGTATCGGATAGATATATATGTGTTGAATTGATGATCTATTGTGATTGATTATAATTTATGATTGCCTTGACTTGTAATGTTGCTAAGATAAACAAAAAACGAATGAATTTATCAAAGTATATTTTGCTACTGTAACGGTGACCCTCTGCTTATTTACACCGATACTAAAGATTGATCAAGCTTGCAGTCCCCCAATTTTAACGTCTACAAAACAGAAAAACAACAAAAGAACACCAGAATGTCAAGTTAATTTTGACTTCTGGCATTTTGTACTAACACTTTTTTGGTGGGGGGGGGTCGTAATACTGTGTATGAAACATTACAATTCAAAATCGGATTTTATAACATGTAATTTGCTGTGAATAAATTCATAGTTGAAAGCATGTCATGTGGCAAACATTAAAATTGGCTGAATCTAAACAGATTCAAACAGAAACCAACAGACTCCTACAGAAACCAACAGATTCCTACAGAACAAAACGACTCAGAGCCCAGCTGCATCCCAGTAGAATCCAACATAATCCATCGAAATCTAGCAGAACCCAACAGACTCCAGCAAAATCCAACAGAATTGAGGCAGATAGTTCATAATTGTCATACTTTTATCTCAGCTGTGAATCGTTTTATAGTAAACACTCTATTGTATGCGGGGGGTAGTTTATGTTGAAATCATTAAGAAAACATGAATGTTGGATTCTGTTGGATTTTGTGGGATTCTGCTTGATTTTTGACATTTTACAGTATTCCAGATCTTTGATACTCTATGTGATTTTTAGGAATGTAGGATTTTGAAGGATTCTTTGATTTTTATGGCACTGTTGAATTATTTTTTTAATTCTTTCAGATTTGTAGGCGTCTTTTGGATTTTGAAATCGCATGAATCCCAGATTTTTTGTAGGATTCTATGATATTCCATGGAACTCAAAAGTATTCACTATTTCTCAAGGATTTTTGCGGGTATTCCTTGGGATTTTGAGATTCCACATGATTTCCGTGGGATTCTGTAGGAGTATGTGATATTCCATTGGACTTTTGGATTCTGTGGGCTTCCATTACTTCTTGGGGTTCCTAAAGTGGGATTCTGTGGAATCTCTGGGGATACAATTGAGGAGTACAGAGTTGCATGCTCTGTCCTGTTAGACTAAAATGCCATCAAATATTTCCTTTTATGGAAACATTTTTTTTTGCCCGGATTCCTTCCAATCTTGGTAATATTTTGTAAGGATTTTCTGCACTTCTCAGGAGTGCTAGAAAGAGTGATTTAACATCGATACTTAAAGTGTTATAATGTACAGTTATATTTTTATTATAATTATTTTTTTGATCTGTCACTTTTAATTTATTGTTTTAAAGATGTTTTACTGGATGGTGATTTTAACCAAAATCGTTTTCTTTTAATTTTTTTAAATCAGAGACGGCGAGTCAATCCTAGAAATGGCTTGTTTCTGACAATAATTTAATGGGTTAAATAGGATTAGTCGGTCGTGGTCAAAACTTTTGATACGCATTGATTGGTATTACGAATGCATTCAAGATGTACAATGAACTCTCAGATTATTTTCAATCTTCGGAAGAAAATGTTCTCTCATTTGATCAACCTTGAAGATAAATTATGAGGTCAGAATTTCAGGTACCTCAATATGAAACGGTTGGCCCCTTTAATACATTTCAAAATTGCACAACAAGCGCTAAGACATAGGGCTCAGTGGATGGAATTTACAGAAGGCGTGACTTACACGAAATCTGAACCTCGTACTTCCATTGGTACTTGCCCGTCCTGGGTTTTTGTATAGGGTGCATGACTAGTCATTTTGATTGGACTCAAACTCCATGGGCGCCGCATACAATTTATGTGGGCTAGATTGTCGTTGTGGCAAGGAAGTTGCAAGATATGGGCTGTTTACGAGATGAAGGCTTAGGCTCGGACTTAGGCTTCCGTCGTATTTCTCTTAGACGTTGGAAAGTCACAGGCACATAGAAAAGTGTTTGGACCACGTTTCTTTGTCTCTCTCTCTCCCTCCTCTCTCTCTCTCCATCTATCTCCATCTCTCTTTCCATCTCTCTCTCCATCTCTCTCTCCATCTCTCTCTCCATCTCTCTCTCTCTCCCTCTCTCTCTCTCTCTCTCCCTCTCCCCCTCTCTCTCTCTCCCTCTCTCCCTCCCTCCTCTCTCTCTCCATCTATCTCCATCTCTCTCAATCTCTCTCTCCATCTCTCTCTCTCTCCCTCTCTCTCTCTCTCTCCCTCCCCCTCTCTCTCTCTCCCCCTCCTCTCTCTCTCTCCATCTATCTCCATCTCTCTTTCCATCTCTCTCAATCTCTCTCTCCATCTCCCTCTCTCTCTCTCTCTCTCCCTCCCCCTCTCTCTCTCTCTCCCCCTCCTCTCTCTCTCCATCTATCTCCATCTCTCTTTCCATCTCTCTCAATCTCTCTCTCCATCTCCCTCTCTCCCTCTCTCTCCCTCCCTCCCCCTCTCTCTCCCTCCTCTCTCTCTCTTTCAATCTCTCTCTCCCACTCTCCCCCTCTCTCGCCCTCTCTCTCCATTTATCTCCATATCCATCTCTATCTCTCCCTCCCCCTCTCTCTTTCCCACCATCTTCCCCCCCCCTCTCTCTCTCTCTCTCTCTCTCTCTCTCTCTCTCTCTCTCCCTGGATTTCCAGTTTTTGTATGACGGAGACAAAGCCCGAGCTTGATCCACGGAGTCGTAAAAGTGCCCTAGCATGCGTGCGTGGGGATAGTTTGCTCCAGATAAAATCATGGACGATTTTATACCCCCTCCCTTCTTGGTGCTGATTACAATAGTGTACGAAATGGAATGCTAAACACAGAACAAAATTGTAGTGAATTTTATTTTGGTTATTTTTCCCATTTAAATTGTCCCCTGAATGGAAAACCAGTCGAACAACTCGTGTGTATGTACGGAAGGAGAAGTGGTCGGTGAAAAGATCACTTTAAGTATCGGTATTCAAACTCAAATTGGAATAGCATATCTGACCGGTAGTCCCCTCTTCTTATGAGGGATTTTTTTACCATTTTAACCAACGCAGTGGCTGTTGTTACGGCAGTCGTCCGTGTGGTTCCCTGACTTGATTGTATTTCGTCAGCATTGCATGCTGGTTGAACCAGTCTATTAGCTGATAGTCTGGTTCCAAGAGCTAAACATCCTGACAAATACTGTTAAGTCAGGGAACCATACGGACGACTGCCGTTACAACAGCCACTGCGTTTTACAAAACACTGCATCAAGATTTGATTGATGAATACTTCTTTTTTTTCAAGAAGTAAATTAGAAAAACCTTGCAAACTACAATTTATTTTCAAGGAGACATTATGGGCCTACTGAACTTACAAATTACCGTCTGCTCAGTGCTTTGCCCGATTTGCCTGTTTGAGTGCTGAATATACAGCCGTACCTTTTTTTATCGAGTTGGGCAAGTCCCCATCGAATTACCCTCTCACGGACGCAAATTATTGAAATCCACAAAAAAGACGCCCCTCCCTGTTTGTGACCATTCTCGGACAGGTAAACTCTTGTCGACCTCTTTCGTGTAGCCTATTATTTGCAAATTAACATCGGCCGAGCATTTATCACCCAATTCATTGGTTGTAGCCTATATCAACATAAAAAGATAGGCCACCGTCTAAGGGCTGGATAGCTCAGGTGGAAGAGCACTGGTACGTTAATCCAGCGGTCTCGGGTTCAAGTCCCGGTCCGATCAAAGTTTTCTTTTTCAGTTTGTTAAAGTTCCCAGTCAGTCTTTTTCCTTGATTTTTTGGACAGTATAAAAATGGATATTTGGTACTCTTTGTCACGATGGTGCACACATTTGGGACGGGGGTAACAGGGTTTCGACAAAGATATTTTTTCCCTTCTTGTCCGTCTTGATCGGGGCAAGTGGTGAAATGTTCCCCTGGCAGGTGTTGCTAACTCACGAGCTATACAGTTCACATTTCTCTCTGCCACGACTGCTATGAAATTTTATCATTATTTTCTTCACGTTGAGAAATCGTGAGGAGTGCAAGTCCTCGTTAAGAGCCATGAATTTAAATTGATTTTAAAGTGGAAATTTATCAGGTATCGAGTATCAGTGTTATTGACATGTGAGATTTGATTGGGGTTTTTGTTTCGGTTTTTGTTTCCGTTTTGTTTTGGGTTGTTTTCTTTCCATTTCCATTTCCATATTATTTCATATGCAAGTCGTTGTGACTGTTTGTCTTTGGGAAAAGAAAAGTGGATTGAACATGCATGTATCAAAATGGTTTTGTGATCGTGAAAAATAATGCTTCCTGACAAAAAAAAACGTGCACCGGACAGAACAAAAATTAATTATATTGCTATTTCCACCGCCCGACCATTTTAAAGTGAAATTGTGTTTTTTGGCTTGTTAGTCTGTGTACAAAAATGTACAATTTGTGAACAAAATAGTAATGTTTCCACACAAAAGTGAGACTTACCTACATACAGCCATTTCTCGTGTTAATAGTGTATATGAAAAGGAGGAATACAGTCTAAAGATTTTCCCCCACAATTTGCCAGGGAGGTTTTTTCGTTTTTTGAACATTTTTAAATCTCCCTTTTCCCCCAGGGTGGCCATTCTAATGGACTAATTATTTATATTGTATAAGAGGTTTAAAAAAAGAACACCCCTTAAATAGTGGAACCGTCTCATTGTGTCTTCACCAACTGGAAGCATCCACTTCACCATTAGAGGGGCGAAACAGACTGTACTGTGCAGTACATAATTGTACATTGCCTAGTTTATTACCTCAACAACAAAGCGAATTGTATATTGTAACCAGTATGGAGACCATCATGTATGTAAATTGTACAATTTCATGCAGAAAACAAAAAAGATTGAACACGTTAAAATTATTATAATACTTCCGTTAAGATGTTCCCTTCGGGAATATTGGTTAGCGCGCACACAAAAAAACACATCGGTATAGCGGTGACTGGTTACCGGCCGTACAATTGCAAGTGAATTGCAGTCAAACTGGTACCCGTCAACTATTTCTCGGCTGTTGCATCTCCCTGTGGCATTGCGTCTGAAACTTTGAACTTACCGACAGAAATCTACGATTGCACGAGTTGCAGTTTTGCCGTCACCCTGAAGTGAGAATTTATCAGTAATACAGGTCTATATTTGTAATGTTGAATGACTGTTCGTATTTTGGAACTGAAATAAAAAATAAAAAAAGAACAAAAAATACTTGTTTATTGGTTCGTTATTTTCAATATCATGCAAAATGTTAGCCTAGTTTGGGAATATTCCCCCCGAAGAATTTCATAAAAAATTGTCCCAAAGTTTAATAACTTCATTGCTACTTTGAACTTGCACTGTACTGGCGTCCCTTTGAACTTGCATTGACCCAAGTACAGACTGTCGGGCTTACCCTTTGTGTTTTATTCTTTCAAATTTTGCCCACAAATCGAAATTAATTTTGCTCTAAACTTGTTCTAGGAACACTTATTATCTATTGAAGGTATGAGTGAACTTGCACAGTCGTTTAGATTGCTTTTTTCAAGGTTCCAATTTCGGCCAATTAATTTGGCCATAACCACAAAGCCTACAGCCTACCCATTTTTTGCCGAAAATTCCATTTTAACTTACTCTATAAACACCCTCTCATTAGTCCACTAAAGGTATCGGTGGTCTTGTAAACTGCATTGGAAGAAGTTTCATTGTGGGGAAAATTTTGCTAAGAATTGCAAGGGGATATTTTAATTTTTCAATTTGGGCGAAAAATTCGACATTTTTATTTGGTGTCTAAACTTGCTGCGTAGACCCTCGGTTGCCGATATAAACCACCAGTTAACTTGCCAATATAAATTCACTTTAAAAACCCGACGGAAAAGGTTCCAATTTGGGCCAGTTAATTATTTTATTAAAAGTTCGATCACCAAAGTTAGGCCTAAATGGCAAGGCAAACCCTTGTCAATATTTCGTTTTTTGGCGCAAAATTATGTTATCAGATTATCTTGAAAAATGGCTCAGGGGACCCCTTAGGGCCCGTAGAACACATTTCTAGGCACAGATCATCATTTAAAACACCAAGATAAAGTTAGACTATTTTTGCTCTAAAATTTGCCAAAATGGTAAGGCTAACCCCTTGTCATTTTTTCAATTTTTTGACGCAAAATTTATGTTATCAGATTATCTTGAAAAATGGCTCAGGAGACCCCTTAGGTCCCGTAGAACACATTTCTAGACACAGAGCATTATTTAAAGAACCAAGAAAAAGTTAGATTGTTTTGCTCTAAAATTGGCCAAAATGGTAAGCCCAACCCCTTGTAATTCTTTTCAATTTTTTGACCCCAAATTTGTCATCAGATTATTTTGAAAATGCCCCAGAAGACCCCTTTGAGGCCATAGAACCTATTTCAAGGCACAGAGCATCTGTTCAAGCACCAAGAAAAAGTTGGATTTTTTTGTTCAAAAATTTGCCAAAATTGTAAGGCTAAACCCCTTGTAATTTTTTCAATTTTTGGCGCAAAATTTATGTTATCATATTATCTTAAAAAATGGCTCAGGAGACCCCTTAGGGCCCGTAGAACACATTTCTAGGCACAGGTCATCATTTAAAGAACCAAGAAAAAGTTAAACTGTTTTTGCTATAAAATTGGCCCAAATGGTAAGGCTAACCCCTTGTAATTCATTTCATTTTTTGACCCCAAATTTGTCATCAGACCATCTTGAAAATGACCCCTTAGGGGCCATAGAACCTATTTCAAGGCAGAGAGCATCTGTTAAAACACCAAGAAAAAGTTGGATTTTTTTGTTCAAAGATTGGCCAAAATTGTAAGGCTAACCCCTTGTATTTTTTCAATTTTTTGACGCAAAATTTATGTTATCAGATTATCTTGAAAAATGGCTCAGGAGACCCCTTAGGGCCCGTAGAACACATTCCTAGGCACATAGCATCATTTAAAGCAAGACAAAAGTTAGACTGTTTTTGTTCTAAAATTGGCCAAAATGGTAAAGCTAACCCCTTGTATTTTTTTCAATTTTTTGACGAAAATTTTTTTGGGGGGCTATATTACATATTCCAAGGCACAGCATCTGTTAAAACACCAAGAACAAGTTGGATTTTTTGTGTTCAAAAATTTGTCAAAATTGTAAGGCTAACCCCTTTTTATTTCAATTTCTTACCCAAAATTTATGTGCTCAGATTATCTTGAAAATGGCTTAGGAGACCCCATGAGAGCCCGTAGAACCCGTTGCTAGGCACAGGAAAACATTTAAAGCAACAGGAAAAAAGTTTGATATTTCTTTTGTTCAAAAATGTGCCAAAATGGTTAGGGTAACCCCTTGTCATTTTTTCTATTTTTTGACGCAAATTTTATGTGCTCAGATTATCTTGAAAATGGTTTAGGAGACCCTATGAGACCCCATAGAACCCGTTTCTAGGCACAGGTTATTATTTAAAGCAACGGGAAGAAAGTTTGATTTTTTTTGTTAAAAAATGTGCCAAAATGGTAAGGGTAACCCCTTGTCATTTTTTCTATTTTTTGACGCAAAATTTGCTTAGATTATCTTGAAAATGACTCAGGCGACCCCATGAAGGCCCGCACAGCACAATTCTAGGCAGACTGTATCAATGAAATCATTATTCGAAAAGTTTGATATAATCCAAGTTTTACGAAATGGCAAGGCTATCCCCTTGTCAATATTTCGTTTTTGGACCCATAATTTGTTATCAGATTATCTTGAAAATGGCTAAGGAGACCCCTTAAGGCTCGTAGAACAAATTTTCTGGCCACAGAGCATTATTTTGCTCCAAAATTGGCCTTGTAATTTTTTTCAATCTATTGATCCAAAATTTATGTATTACAGATCTTAATAAATTTTGGCCGAAAAACTAAAAAAAATAACCCAAAAACCCCCATTAACAATGGTTTAAATTGCTTAGGGACAGTTTGATTTTTGTTTTGATTTTTTTTTGGGGGGGGGGCAAATCTGACCAAGATTTCAAGATTTTCGCACCGTTGGGTCCACAGGAATGCTTATTCTACCAATGAATATTTCCAAAGATGTAATTTTTTTAATTTCTAACAAAAATTATTAATAAAATCCCATTTTCAGAGGGGAAAAGGTAATACTTCCACAAACTGACAAGCGAAGATAATTAAAGTTTACTTGTATAATGTATAATTTATTTCAAGATGAATTAGGACATCAAGGCATTTGTGAAGGACGGTTATTGTACGCTTATTACACGGAAGGGTTTGGATAAAAAACGTTTAATATTAATAGGTAAACTTATATTAGAAACATAGGCCAATATAAACGCTTTCATGCTGGTTAATTTTGGTCCTTTCAAAGGCAAAGAATTTTTTTTTTTAATTTAAATATGTAATAAGTGGAAGCCAAAACTATGAGAGTTTTGGAAGATGAGCAATGGATGTTTGGTAACAATATTATCTATTTTCCCCATTTTGCACGGAGCCAAAAAAAAAATTAAACCATTAAAACGCTATACTGTATCTAACCTCTCTCTAGATTTTGATTTGTAGGAGAATAAAGACCACTTTGGAAATTTTTGGTAAATTTCCCTTCACGAAAAAAGACCTTGGTCAAAAGATAATAGAACTTGGAATGCTGCATGAATGTAGAAAAAATATACACTTTAGTAGAAAAGCAGAAAAGTAAAGGATCGTTTAGTCTCCTGTTGTAATGCTGTTATCGTTTCGAAGAGCCAGATTTTCATTTTGTTTACATCACATCAAAACAAAAAGATTGGGGAGCAAAGAATGGAAATTAACATTTTCAATGTTTCATGTCGAATTGGAAAATACAACTGAACATTAATTACGATGTTGGATGTTGCTCCATGTACAGGTACATTGAAATCAAAATCATGCAAAACAGAAATGCACCTTGCAACATTTCTGTCGTCTGTTGCTTTGGAAAGTCAAATTCCAGTCACCAATAAAAAATCTGAGAAAATCATACAAAGTGACAATCTTAGAGCCATTTTTTTAGATGGACCCCTGTATTTCCTTCTCCACCGAGATGAGCGGCAACAAGCACTTCTCAATTGAAGAACCTGCTGGGGACCCGAGCACGTACTTTACAAACTTGTCTTCAAGGGGACACCTTCACAGAGCCGCTAAGGCCCCAAAATTTGCTCAAGTCTGAAAAATCATCATCAAAAGAAACTGGTTGCCAGCAATAATTCCACTTGCATTTCGTGCGTAGCGGCCGATATTAAAATACAAGTCCGATACAACAAGCAGCGAGTGAAGAATGGTTGTCAATTTTGTTTTAACCAGGGAAGGAATTTCTTGCTTCGCGGATGTTGCCGCTTAAGCAACTCTATAAAATTGGGCCCAGGTGAGCCAAACATATAAACTGGGCCCAATTTCACACGGCAACTTCAAGCGTGAAACCTGCTAAGCATGGACATTCTTCCTTGATTATGACAAGATTGCTAACTATAATATTTCAGTTAAGTGGAAAGGGTGATCAAAGTCACGCGATGTGTCGTTGCTGGTGGCGACGTTTCGGTTGCTAACTGCTAACCTTCATCAGGCAACTGAAGAATGCGCGCTGCGGCGTCTGTTTATGTCCCTTCGCCGGTTCCTGTGTACCGGTTTGCGGACGTCATAGTAGTGATCGTGCGGTTTGGCGCTTATCATGTTCAACTTGTATTCAAAAATTGGGTGCTTGGCTTAGGATAAATATGGAAGATTGGCTGGCAACCTGGTTTTATTTGGGCAAGGGTATTCGTGCTTAGACAAATGTTGGAGCTTAATACGACTATAAAATTGGCCTCTGGTCTACAGCATGGTAAAGTGAGGCCAATTGCAAAGTACTGCTTAGGGTCCCAAAACAAGCATCAAGTGAAGAATGGTTGGTTAACCAGGGAAGAAATGTCTTGCTTTGCCAATTTTCACGATTATAGCCCCTACACAACACTGGTAAGATCGAAAAACAGAAATGTTCACAGATTTACATCAAACTTATACAGTTTGAAGATGTAGAAGTAGAAACCTCTCACTGAAATATGTCTGCCTAAAATGTTGTATTTTGGGAGAAATGAGTACAGGAAACAGTTTACGTCTCACCGAGATCTAAACTATTTTTCGGAACAGTACGGCGTTAAATGCTGCATTTTCGTGAAACAAATGAAGCAGTTTTCACGATTTTCTTTAGACTCGGTTGGCAGATTGAGCTGAAATTTTCACAGGTGTGCTATTTCATGCATATGTTGGATTAGACAACGTATGGATGCTATTCTTTGACCTCGACCAATGTTGTGTAGGGGCTTTAAGCAGGTCTATTAAAATGGGGCCTCTTTAAGCATACTGAACCGGTCTTTAGTATACACCAATGCTGATTTGGCAAAAATTCTGTCGCTAAAAAATACTATCATACAACCTTTTCCCCTTGTGTACAGAATGGACAGGTTTGGGGATATCAGCCGGGTTACAATCGAGTACACCGCAAGATATAACCGTTGGTAAGAAAAATTAAGACACTGTACAAACCCCACTCTGTTTCGAAGTTCATACTTCCAAGACTCGTCTATGTACAAGAAACTTGGTGCAAAAACAGACATTTCAGACGGTGCGATATTGGCAAACCAAACGGCAAACAATACTATTTCCCCTACCCCACCCCCCCAATAAAAAATACAAATCAGATTATCAATAACATTAGGCGGTTTATATACACTACTTTACAATGATATTCGGTGAGAAATCGGGTTGGTTAGTTTTACGATCTGCGACCAAATTAACCAGCTTCTGTACTAACTACACTTTTTTCCTTTGACAAAGGGCACTTTTCCCAGCTGGAAAAGATGCGAGCAATTTGAGGCTGGCAATAACATCTCGGGCTTCAGCATTTCTTAAAGGTTATCTTTCGGCAAGCGGCAAAATGAAAAGTCATCAGGTCATGACTGGAAAAAAAATACTCGTAGCACTTCAGCAGGAAAAAAGAAAGAAAAAGACTTGGACGGACTTCAACTCATTTTTGACCCAAAAAAGTCTTAACTCAGCAAAGACAATAGCATCAGCGTTCATTGCTTGGCTTAGAATTTTAACCTTGTATTCAGGAAGAATAGAACAATTTTAACCTTCTGTTCATTGGATTCTATTGGATCCTATCGGATTATATTGGATCCAATTGGATTCGGTTGGATTCTGTTAGATCCTATTGGATCCTATTGGATTCTGTTAGATCCTATTGGATCCTATTGGATTCTGTTAGATCATATTGGATTATATTGGATCCTATTGGCTTCTGTTGGATCCTATTGGATTGTGTTGGATTCTGTTAGATCCTATTGGATCATATTGGATTATATTGGTTTCTGTTGGATTGTTAGATCCTGTTGGATGATAGTGGATCATATTGGCTTCTGTTGGATCCTATTGGATTCTGTTGGATTCTGTTGGATTCTGTTGGATCCTATTGGATTCTGCTGGATCCGCTTGGATTATGTTGGACACTATTGGATTCTGTTGGATCATATTGGATTCTGTAGGATCCTGTTGAATTCCTCTGGATGTTTGGAGTGCCAGATTTGGCAGAATCCTGTTGGATTCAATGGGCCATGTACGCGTGTACTACTCTCCTCGAGATGATCCTAGCCCCAGGATTTCATTGGACTCTATCCATTCCTGTTAGATCACGTTGGATCGAGTTAGATCCTGTTGGATTTGGTAGGATTCAGTCAGACTCCGTTGGATTCTACTGGAAAGTGCTGACCTCTGAGAGGACCCCCAGCAGGAGGTCGACGGTCAAACGCAGCCACGGGGGTCACTGCCCTTTTAGAGTGAGAGGACCTCTTTCTTCCACCCCAATGAGGCGGAGTCAGGCAGGGAACGGAGTCAGGCCGGTCCGTCCGCCCGCAACCTATCCACCTCCATCTTCTCCCTCTCATGCCGGGCCCTCAGCTCCTCCAGACGGGCCATCTCCGAGGCAGCCCGTTCCCGGTGCTCCGCCTCCTCCACGTCCTGTTGCCGCGACGACGAGGAGGCCTGGGAGGAGGCCCCGTACATGCGCTCGTGGAGGATCTCGGGCGGGGTGGGGATGCGGGGCTTGGGGATGTTCTTGGAGTACTCAATGGCCTGGAGGAGGTACAAAAAAAGAAGGGACTCCGTGACCTTATGATCTTAAGAAAGAAAGATCTAACAGGATGTTCCTGTTTGATTTGAATGAAAATGTGTTCCAACAAAAAGCGCCAGTTTCATAAGGCATCTCTTCAGCATCCTGGGCGGATTTTGGTAATTTGTACAACTTTAGGCCAACGACATGCAGGGATGTGCACTGGCATCTTATTCATTGTGGCATCACCTCTGAAATCGGTTATACTACAAAATGAAAATCTCCAATTACTGACTAGAATAAACCTCAAATCTACAAATCTCAAACAGTCTGAGGACCTGGCGTTTTCCTTGTTTGGTCTTTTTTTTTGTAATATACCAAAAAGGTTCCAAACTGCTTACTGGCTAATTTTACCAAAATGCAAATCTCAAAATTTAGTAGGCCTGACGTTTCGATCCTAGCAGGACCTTTCTCAAAGGCAGACTGCATCCTGCTACTGTAGGATTGAAACGTCAGGCCCACTCAATTTTGAGATGGTCATGTTTTTGAGCAGATTCTGGGAGACTTCAAATACAGTGAGTTATTACTGGGTGCTACAGTTTTGTGCAAAGTTGCCGCCACCCCCCCCCCCCCAAAAAAAAAAAAAAAAAAAAAAAAATAGAAAAAATAGTTCGGGCTGCAAAAATTCCAGGAGGGTCATGTCGCGGGAATTGAAATATTAAGGTTGGACAAATGGACTTTCAGGGCCTCACACACGCAAACTTGGAGTGGCCATTGTGTTGAAAAGGTGCAGAGAGGAAAACAAGTGCAAAACAGTGCATGAAGAACCCGATGATGATTATTCACTATTGAATTATTCATAGCCTGATCATTATTCACTATTGAATTATTCATAGTCTGATCATTATTCACTATTGAATTATTCATAGCCTGATCATTATTCACTATTGAATTATTCATAGCCTGATCATTATTCACTAATGAATTATTCATAGGCTGATCATTATTCACTATTGAATTATTCATAGGCTGATCATTATTCACTATTCAATTATTCATCGGCTGATCATTATTCACTATTGAATCATTCATTGGCTGATCATTATTCACTATTGAATTATTCATATGAGCACTGGTTATTATTCACTATTGAATTATTCATATGAGCACTGGTTATTATTCACTATTGAATTATTCATAGTTTGATCATTATTCACTATTTAATTATTCATAGTTTGATCATTAATCACTATTGAATTATTCATAGCCTGATCATTATTCACTATTGAATTATTCATTGGCTGATAATTATTCACTATTGAATCATTCATTGGCTGATCATTATTCACTATTGAATCATTCATATGCTGGTTATTATTCACTATTGAATTATTCATAGTTTGATCATTATTCACTATTGAATTATTCATAGTTTGATCATTATTCACTATTGAATTATTCATAGCCTGATCATTATTCACTATTGAATTATTCATAGTTTGATCATTATTCACTATTGAATTATTCATAGTCTGATCATTATTCACTATTGAATTATTTATATAGTCTGATCTTTATTCACAATTGAAATATTCATAGTCAGATCATCATCATTCACTATTGAATTATTCATAGTCTGATCATTTTTCACTATTGAATTATTCATAGTCTAATCATCTTTATTTACTATAGAATTATTCATAGTCTGATCATCTTTATTCACTATTGAATTATTCATTGGCTCACATGAATATTCATTGACTATACAGTTCTTGTTGTGTGCCCGTTGAAATCCAGCCCTGGAGTGGGAATCTGGGCTCAGTGTTGCACTGGGGGGGGTGTAGGGGGGTTGGTGTAAGGTGCAGGTTGGGTTAGCAGTAGGGGGTCATGGGTTAGGGGGTTAAGGGTCAGGGGGTGAGTAGCGGTAGAGTTAGTCTGCACACCAGACAAGTCCACAATTGAATTGAGTCCGACCGTAACTGACCCGGGTCCTGGAATCTTTGGGCCACTCCTCCCAGTCAGAGGGTGAAGCGGGTCGGGGGTGCGGCCTTTGTACCCCCTGTGAGTACGCCAGGGCCTGGCTGGGCAAGGGGCGAGAGGGGGGGTTGAAGGGGGTACCGAATGTTAAGCAGCAGGAAGGAGTCAAGAGGAAACAGAGAGAGGACAAGAAGTCAGGGTTGGGTTGGGATGAACGGGGAAGAAATGACACTGATTCATACCATTCGACAAATGAGACAAAGCGCGGGGGGAAATAATGGCTTTTGTAGAAATACGTATTCAAAAAATACCGACACATCTGACTTTGCACACTTGGATTCAAACTCCAGACTTCTCCACAGAAGTTCCAGAGCTCTCCCGTCCTGATTCTGTAGGAGTTTGTGGGATCCAGCAAGTCGAATATGGTTCCACTTTCCTCGAGTCTGTGAGATTTTGGTGGTGTTCTGAGTAATTTCTGAGTACTCATAGAGATGACTCAAGTCCCGAGTCCATTGGATTCTATTGGATTCTGTTGGAGATTTCATCTGTAGGATTCCATAGGGCGACTGTTGGGCTGTGTTTGGTTCTAATGGACTCTGAAACCTAGAGATGATCCCAGTTGTGGGTTGATTGGATTACATGTATATTGGATCAAGTTGGATTCCACTGAATCCTGTTGGAGATTTCATCTGTAGGATTCCATAGGGCGACTGTTGGGCTGTGTTTGGTTCTAATGGACTCTGAAACCTAGAGATGATCCCAGTCCCGTGGGTCAATTGGATTTTATTGGATCCAGATGGACTGGTCTTGGACTGGAACCCGAGACCTCAGCACTGACCCCTGGGGGGGGGGGTTTACTTACAAGTTCTCTCTTGGATGGTCTCTCCTCCTGGGGGGCGACGGCCTTCTTGGGCCAGAGCCGCTTGGTCTGCTGGAGCTGCTTCTTGTTCTGATTCATGACCACCTTGGCGTAGTCCCGCTGCCGGATCACCTTCTCTTGCTGAGGAGAGAAGCAGGAGGAATCGGACGGAAATGTCTTTCAGTCTTTATCAGGGCATGGACGGTAAGTGACAGATGAAGTCATCTCCTGAAAATCACCGAAGGCCAATAAATTGTGCGACTGCGAGTGAGCGCTTACGCGACCGAGAGAAGCGATTGCGAGATTCACGGCAGTGGTGCAGGCGCCCTTCAGTTTTCAACAGACAAAATTAATCAGTTTCAGATATCAGTTTGACATAAAAAAAAATCAACAACAAAAAATAGCACAATTTCTGTAAATTTGAACAAAAATCACGCCATTTCCAGAAATCCAGAAATTTCCGGAAGTCTTATATCCCAGCTTTATCCCACCGAGAATCTTTTATCCCGTGAATTTTTCTTGGCCATTTTTTCAATTTGTTCAAGAGTTCCCTGTTGGTTTTTCCTTCTGTTTGTTTGACTTAAATTGGAAAAGGCTGCATCCACTTTGTGTGATCCCCGAGCTGCCGTAGCCAGGTTTACAACAATTGGTTGTTTTTTTTACGCATACACCCAGAAAAATGAATTTTTGTTTACACAAAATGAAAATTAAACATCAAAGTTTTTAACCTGATCTCAGCATGTGTTTTAAATAATACTTAGGTGAGAAGAAATATCCATTTTTTTAAAAATTATTCTTTTTAAATATTTTTTCGTTTGTTTATTTAATCTTTTTTTTTTTACGGATTTTAATTTTTGTTATGGCCGAATTAAAAAAAATGTGGAAATCCGCAGATCCGCAGAAAAGTTGCATGCCTGAAGTATGTTAGAAAAAAACCCCAGTTTATTCTTTGGGTAGAGACAAAGTGGTGGCCGTGCAACGGAACCAAGCTATAGCAGCTTTGGGAACCTCTTCCGGAGCAGTCTGAGCGATGTCAGTGGTTTTTCTTCTTCCCCCTCACCTTTTCCTGGACGAGGTCTTGGTCGGGCCCTAGGCCTCCCAGCCGGATGTCGTTCTTCAGGTTGCGGTAGTCCTTGATGGTGTACTCCTTGTACTGCGGGGGCTGCCTCTGCTTGAGAAGTCTCGCCGTGTAACTGTCTGGGTCACTCTTACGCAGGGGCGAGGTCTCCTCTGGAACCAATACAGCAAAACAGACCCAGCAGACGTCAATAAAATGTGACCTAACATGGCGTAATGAGGCGTCTACTCCAAAAGTCCTTTTCGAGTAAACGGGATTGAAAGTCAAAGTACATGTACATGGACATTTTAAGCTTGAAGTGAAGAAAAACAAATCTTGCAAACTGCTCACTGCATAGCTGCCAATTTGATCTTTCCTATTTTGTTGGAATCATTCCTCTTTTTTTTTCTTTTTTTATAAATATATCACTTTAAACAAGCTATTAACAACAGATTCCGATTTTGGGCTTGGAAATACACGTGTACATGTACAGTACAGTACATGTATGTATGTATTTTCAAAATGCATGTCAAAATCAATTGTAATTTTTTATTGCATTTTCGGAAAGCAGACAGTATGTGTAAGGGAATCACCTGTCCGAAGGAATTTTTCAACAAAATGTCTGTAAATATTGAAAAATCGGGGGAATTCGCAAGTGTGTCTGGGCGTAAGCTGCAATCAATGTTGGCACGCTGTGTGCATGACCTTGAACTTTCGAGCCATTTTTCTCCCATGTCTCGTGTCGTAGCTTTGGATTTTAGAAACGTATGGAAATAATTCTGATATCATTGGAACTTGGGTAATGAGGGACTCTTTGCAGCTGACTGATACCAGGGACTGCGCGGTTGCAATGATTCTATTCAGAGTGTACACAGTGGGCCATTCAGCGAACCAGTGTCTATATTCAGCTGACAGATGCAGGCCCAATTTCCTAGAATGATGTGGCCAAGGCAAAACCTTCCCCGACTCTTAAATAAAGCACCCCGACTTGCTGAATGTTTATTTTTTTTTCATTCTCAATTCAGTGCTTAGATTCTGAAAGGTCAGGTCCTGGCACTGTGAGGTACCGAGGCTCCGAAGGTTGCTTTACCTGATCGGTGTTGTCCCGGGATATCGGGCAGCACATGGTAGGGGCTTGTCCGCTTGTTGGCCGGATGGTAGCCACCGCCGTTGGCGTAGGTCATGGGGTTGATGTCCGAGTCGAAGCTGTTGTGGTAGTCCTCGGCAAAGGCCACCCTGGTCTGAGGCGGGCCGCTGACCTGGGGCCGACCCAGGCCGTTGTTGCGGGCCACGTGGGTGGCGTGGTCCGCCGAGTAGCTGTAGGGCTGACCGTTGGGGTTGCGCTGCTGGGCGAGCGCCGGCGGGTAGGTGCGGGCGTAGGGAGGTGCTTGGTGGGCCTGCGGGTCCCGGTCGAAGTCGCTGCCGTAGCCGGGGACGGCCGGGGCCTGAGGCTGAGGGTGGTAGCCCTGGGGAACGAAGCCGGGGTGAGCCTGCTGCTGCTGCTGCTGGAGGTAGAGGTTGGTGTCCGAGTGACCTCGCCGCATGGGAAGGTGCTGCTGGTCTTGGACCAGCTGCCGGGTCCAGTCCTCCTGAGCCCAGGTCTGGGCGCTGCCGGGCTGCCCGCCGCCGACGACCTCCTCGGCGTACGGGTCCTCGTTCTGCTGCTGCGAGCCCTCCCGGTAGATGCCCGGCAGCGGCTTCCTGGGGTTGATGCGGGTCGAGGTCGGCGCCGGCGGGGCCTGGGCCCGCCGCCCCATGTCGCTGTACTTCTTGCGCGGCGGTCCGCCGCGGGCCAGGTTGACCTTGTTCATGTCGATGAAGTTGGGCTTGGGCTTGGGCGGGCCGCGCTGTCTGGGCGGCGGCTGCTGCTGCTGTGGTAGTGGGGGCGGTGGATGTTGAGGCTCTGGATTAGGGTAGTAGCCCGGCCCTGGCTGGCCAGGCTGATTGGGGTACGGCCCGTTCGGCGGTTGCTGGGGGACCCCTTGAGAGGGGTGAGGGTACCCCTGAGGGACTGGCGGCTGCTGCTGCTGCTGCTGTGGGGCTCCGGGGTAACCCTGGTAGCCGGTCTCGTACGGCGGCTGCTGCTGCTGGTCGTAGTACGGGCCCTGATCCTGCTGTTGGGAATAGGCAGGTCTGCTCATCTGGGCATCGTAAGCCTGGCCGACGTAACCCTCCTGAGGGTCATACTGGCCGGGGATGGCCTGCTGAGGGCCGTACTGGGTCGGGCCCGTGCTGTAGAACTGCTGTGGGGGCTGCTGTTGGTGTGGGTCACTCCAGGGGGCTGCGGGCTGCTGCTCCCAGCTTGGTGCCGGCTGGCCCTCTTCAGGGTACTGACTGGGCGGTGGTGGTGGTGGTGGTGGTGGTAGCGGCTGGGCATGGTAGCCTCCCTGGGCGCCGGCTTCGGGTGGATACTCATACTGCTGTTGGGTTCCGTACCCATTGGGCTGCTGGGGTGGGTACCCTTGCTGCTGGGGTGGGTACCCTTGCTGCTGGGGTGGGTACCCTTGCTGCGGCTGCTGGCCGTGAGGAGGCTGAGGCGGAGGTTCCCGTCCCTCCTGAGTGTCGGGGACCGGCGGCGGATTCCTACTCTGACCCTCCTGAGGTGTGTACTGGATGGCCCTGTCCTGGTAGCTTCCCCTCGAGGCGTTCCTGGAATCAGCGGTGGGGCCAGACTTGACAAAGTCCTTCTTGTTGTAGGTTCCGGAGAGGGGCTTCCGCGGCTCAGGAGTGGGGCTGCTCTGGACGGCCTTCCCCTCCTCTGCCCTCAGGTCCTTCTCGACGGCCTGCTCGACGACCGCCGGATTCTCGCGCCCGTGCTCCTCGGCGGCCTCCGCCTCGAACCTCAGGTCCTTGTACGGGTCGTCTGGCTCGGGCAGCTTGGTCCGTCCCATGGACCTCCCGGACATGATGGTGCCCACACTGCGGAGCCGGACCTCCCCGAAGGGCGTCTTGGACTTGGAGGCACTGCCGCCGGGACTGCCGGTCTCCTCCTTCTGGGTGCTGTGGTCCTGCTTCTGAAGGGGCAGGCTCCTCTGATCCAGGCCTTCCGGCCGGGCCGATGCCTTCCGGATTGGTTCCTCCTGAGCGGGCGGTTGCTGTGGCAGGGCACCGTCTAGTGTTTCCGTTTCCACGGCTGCCGTCTCCGTGATCGGCTCTTCGACCGGGAAGGGTTTTGCTATGGTGATCTTGCCGCCGTGCGGCGCTCGCCTGGCGCTTGGATCTTCGGCGGAGGTTCTCCTGGCGTTGACGGCCTGCAACTCCAGGGGGCTCTTCTGCTTCGGCGGGGTGGGCTTGATCCGGAACTCCACCTTGGGCTCCTCGGGTCTCCGGCCGGCCCCGTGCAGGTCCCGGTAGAGGGGCCGGCCGTCCTGATCCACGGGGCTGCCCTTCTCGTCCAGGAAGTGCTCGCCCTCGTCGCCGCTGTCGTCGGAGATGTAGGAGACCTTGACCGCCTCGCCGTTCTTCCGGATGATCTGGGAGTTGGAGTGCTCCACCTGGGGCCGGCCGGCCGAGGCCAGGTCCGACTTGTCGCGGGACCGCTTCAGGAAGTCCTTGGCCGAGAGCTCGCCGGCGGGGATGGGCGACGTCTTGATGCGGTTGCTGAAGGACCTGTTGCGGCCGCTGAGCACGTCCGCGCCGCTGCGGCCGCTCCGCTCCCGGCCCGATCCCGCCTGTCGCTGCGAGCCCTGCCCCCGAGATCCTCTCCGACTGGCTGGCGACCCTCTCCGCCGTGCCACCTCGGCGTAACCTCCGGAGCCCTGGCCGCTCTTGGCTCGGGACGGGGTCCTCTGTTGTCCGGCCCGCGGAGGCAGCGTGGACAACCCGGCCGCCCGAGGATCGGCCGGGGACCCTCGTGAGCCGGGGAGGTTCCTCAGCTCGGCCGAGGAACCCTGCGGGGCATCCCGGCTGGAGTTGGCCGAGGAGTTGTTGCTGCTGAAGCCGTCCCGTTCGGCGGCGTCCCTCTGCAGCCGGGCAACGGCCGAGGCGGAGGGCGGACCTCCTGGCCGGGTCTCCTGGGGCTCAGGATCCTGACTCGGCAGAACATCATCGTCCTGGGCGACTCGGGGAACCTCCTGGGACAAGGGTTCATTCGGCTCCTCCTCCTCCAGGGAATCATAGGGAGCTGGATCGTTGAAGCTCTCATCCTCTAGTCTGTCCTGGCGGCCACTCCTGTGAACGCTCGCGCCGTCCGGCTGAGGCTGCTCGGGAGGCAGATCCGGGTAGCCGTACTCTAGGGAGTCGCGGGGATCAATCTCGGGGGCTTCTTGAGGGTAGGGATCGGCATTGCCGCCGGAGTCTCCTCGGTTGTCGTACTCTTGCGGCAGCTCCCGCGGAACGTCATTTGTCGCAGCTGGGGGCGGCGCGTAATCCAGCGAATCTCGGGGGATTTGGTCGTAGGGGTCAGGATCCTCAGGCCTCCCTCCATCCCTGTTGTTGTAACTCTCCTCCTCCTCGTCTGCATATCCGTTGTTTTCGTACCTGCTCGGGTAACTGGGTGGGTCAACCGGCGTGGACTCTTTGGGGTAGCCACTGGCTCCTGCATCATCATCTGCAGTCCTATCAGGAAAACCGCCTCCTTGCGGGTAGCTCGGCTCGTCGGGAAAACTACCCCCATCGGGATAGCCCCTGTCCTCCGAGTAGCCATCATTGCCACCCTGGTCGGGGTATCTGGGATCCTCCGGATAACTTTCCTCTGCCTGGTTGATGCCGGCAGCTTCCCTGCCGTCGTCCCCGACGGGGTATCCATCGTTGCTCCTGTCCGCCGACGGATCAGACCCATGGTGGGGATCCCCGTAGTCCTGATCAGGGTAGGGATCGGGGTCATACCTTTGAGGTTCCCCCTCCTCCTCTGGAAGCCTTGCTGGCGAGGCATCGTCGGCCGGGTAATCATCACCCAGTGCCCCCGAATATCCTTGATTCGGATCAGGATCTTCAGGGTAATCCCTGGGAAGGTGAGCGTCTGGGTCGGGATAACCCTGGTTGGGATCGACAGCGTCCCTCAACCTGTCGTCGGGATGGTCGCTTGCGGGTACCTGCTCTGGGCTCCGCTCTGCGGGATCAAGCTGGGGTTCGCCCGGTTCTCCGCCATACTGGTTCCCATATGTGTCCTGTTCATTGGCATAGGCAGCGGGTTCATTCCCATAATTGTCAGGTTCATTGCCATAGCCGGCAGGGTCGTTGCCGTAGCCGGCAGGGTCGTTGCCGTAACCAGCAGGGTCGTTGCCGTAACCAGCAGGGTCGTTGCCGTAACCAGCAGGGTCGTTGCCGTAACCAGCAGGGTCATTCCTGTCACCAGGCGGTTCACCACCATAATCTGCTGGGTCATTCCCGTAACCAGCAGAGTCATTCTCATAACCAGCAGGGTTGTTGCCGTAACCAGATGGTTCATTACCATAACCAGCGGGGTCATTACCATAACCAGCGGGGTCATTACCATAACCAGCGGGATCATTACCATAACCAGCGGGGTCATTACCGCCACCGGCAGGGTCATTACCATAACCAGCGGGGTCATTACCATCACTGGCAGGGTCATTACCATAACCAGCGGGGTCATTACCATCACTGGTAGGGTCATTACCATAACCAGTGGGGTCATTACCATAACCAGCGGGGTCATTACCATCACTGGCAGGGTCATTACCATAACCAGTGGGGTCATTACCATAACCAGCGGGGTCGTCACCATAACCGGCAGGGTCGTTACTGTCCTCAGGAGGTTCGTTCGCATAGCCAGTGGGCTCAATACCGTAACCGGCCGGTTCGTCAGCGCCGGGCTCGGCCTGAGCAGAGGGTCCGGCATCATCGCCGGAGTCTTGAGACTCCCCTCCATCGCTGCCCTCTGATCCGGGACCGCCTGGCCCCTTCTTCCTCCTCTTGCCTCTCTTCCCCTTCTTGCTGGGGTCGTCCTTCAGGACCCCCTCAGGCTCCATCCCGAGGTCTTTGAAGGACTGCCTGACCCTCTCCTTCAGGTCGTCCTGGTAGTGCTTCTCGGCGGTCAGGCTTGCCCCCGGTTCCCCTGGGTTGGCGTCCACGGGGGAGTCGTCCATACCCCGACTAGCGGCCGACGAGTTACTGGCCGGACGCGGGTCCTCCTCCAGCGAGTCCCTCAACGGCTCCGGGTACCCCGCACCGGCGGTGGACCGGTCCGGCCCCGGTGAGTCCCCGCCCATGGCGGTGCCGCTCATCGCCGCCGGGGGCAGACCATTCTGTGGGTGGGGGGAGTTGTCGTCGGGCTCGGGGCGGGAGGGGGCACGCTCGGTCTCTGGGTCGTCGTGGAGGAGGTGGAGGTTGTGGGCGACGATGCGGCCTGAGCTGGGATGGGATGGCGATTGGACGAGGGCCTTAACAACATGGTGAAGGTGAGGCGGGAAGACGGTCGCTAGGAAGACGTTTCGGAAGACAGAACATCGGAGAGGCTAACAGAGACTGCAACAAAGAAAAGATACACACTGAGTCAACTTTGAATTACAAAATCTTTCCTTCCCAATGAATTTCAAAAGACTGCCCAACCCAGTAATATTGGATTCAATAAGACTCGAAGGTTAGCATCCAATGGTGGAAGTACCAACAGCATCGACAGTTTTACAAACTATGTGAAAAACAGTTGGATTGTTAACGACATTGCAAAATAAATTTGTAGCATGGATTTAAGTGAGGGTCTATTGCAGAGAGAGCCTTTAAACTGTGAGGCAGCTGGCAGCCCCACCTCACACTTCTAATGGGCCACAGGAAACTTTGAAAACAAAGACCTGAGGTCTCAGATCTTTGTTTTCAAAGCTTGCTACATGTACCTCAAGGGTCAGAATCAAGCCTGAAATCATGTACACAAATATACAGTAATAGCCCCTTGAAAACTCATCAATTGAGCACATTATCAGTTGCTACATAGTATGTACATTACTTCAGACTCACAAAATTTCAGGGGAAACCCAGGTATGCATAGTACATGTACGTGTACTGTGTGCCCAGCACACAGAAACGCCTTTGCAATCCCAAGGCAACAATATTGATGTTTGGGGGTGCTCAACCAATTGTCCCAGCATTCATTGGTAGACAGATTAAAGAGGACAGGGCTGGGGACGACCGAAGTGGAAAAGAACTCATTAAATATTCATGACTCTTTTTTCATCTTCCTAACGGCGCGCAATCAATATAACTTGAGGCCCCTACCGCGCCCGGTGTGGGGATTATCGGAGGAGAGTTGTTATCGCCGTGGCGACGGACACGCTCGAGTGGTCACATCTGAATGTCAACTTGTCAATGGCATACTTGGCGTGCATGATTTAAGACCTTTGCCAGGTTAAGATAGCGATCAGGGGGTATTGAGTATGGTATTGGTAGGGGAGGAGAGAATGTTAATTAGGGCCCTTAATCAGAACCCGGCTTAGGCTCAGGCTCCGGCTTTGTCTCTGACTCCTAGTTCTTTCATCCGTTTTACAAACTTGTACAAGGCATGAAATTGGGAAACCTTTGGCTTCGTTGTTGAATGTTCTACGCTGCATTTTGAAGAAAAAAAATTAAAGCTTCGACCCCAACAAAGAACACCAACCTGTGATTTCAGCTTTTGGATAATAGAGACGAAACCGCAACAAGCCTCGCGCTTATGTTTTTTTTAACTAGCTCAACGGGCTAGTAAATTTAGTTTTTTTGCTAGCCCGCAGCAAGTTTTACTAGCCCTGTATAATTAATATTGAATTTAACACAAATTTATTACGTCAAGTAAAACAAATTATTAGTTTCTAGTTTCTCATCCCTGCCCGCACCGTTTTTTTTGCCACCACACCGCTGTCTACTTTTTACTAGTCAGCCGGGCTAGCAAAGTGGGTCAATTTACTAGCCCGCAGCTGTTTTTACTAGACAATGACCGTTGGGCTAGTGCTAAGGTCGAGCCCTGCGGAGATGAAGCCTTAAAGCCGGGTTTTGGAAAAGAGGCTAGAACTGGACGAGATATAATTAGAATTTGAAGAATTTGAAGAGTCAAAAGAAGGAGATATCATTGGACAACAAGGACTTGAGGGGATAAGGCTAGTAAGAGGGAGGAAGCAAACAGCTAGACAGCATCAAAGGGAGAGAGCTGTATCAAAGGACGAAAGAAAGAGCTCAAGATAGACAAGGATGGAGTGATGACCATGGATATATGAAACCTGCTGAACAGCATTGCAGTATCGAGAGATTTAAAAATACACTGACCAGCAAAAACTAACAAGCTATAAAGAAAGATCGCACAGAAGTGCAATGGTTGTAATACACTGATCCAGTACTAGGCCACGCCCCATGACAAACTGACAAATCGCAACGCGT
The DNA here is from genome assembly GCA_949987565.1 of Luidia sarsii. Taxonomy (NCBI): domain Eukaryota; kingdom Metazoa; phylum Echinodermata; class Asteroidea; order Paxillosida; family Luidiidae; genus Luidia; species Luidia sarsii. Next base: position 13,473,725 of record OX465117.1, read on the forward strand.
GGATTAGGGTCAAATCTGGGGATTTCAGTCGAGTACCGGTAGTCGAAACATTTTAGAGGTAGTAGTTTTGACATACTGGACACCTTGGTCTTGGACCCTAGTCACCCGACCCTCCAAATCAAATTTTGATAAAAAAAAGGGTGACTTGTCGGGTCCAAGTTACTCGGACTAGTATTGTCTACAGTAATGTGGGTTACTTAAGCCTTTTGTTAAGGATTGTTTCCACCATTTTACAGTGAAGGTATTAAACTAAAATATTTCCCTTTTAAGTTTTATTAAAACTAGTTTTATTAAAACTCTGCCTTTGAGAAAGGTCCTGCTAGGATCGAAACGTCAGGCCCACTAAATTTTAGATTTACATTTTGGTAATTTTAGTCAGTAAGCAGTTTGCAACATTTTTGTATATCACCTTAAGTCTATTTATTAAAACTAGTTAAAAGTAACAGGCATAACTTTAGATAACTGAAGCATGTTACCAGCCATGCAACTTAAACTAACTAGTTTAAACAAAGTGAAGTCACTCAAAAGTCAAAGATTGCCAAAAAAAAAAAAAAGTTTAGTCTAGACAAGTCTGAAGTCAGAGTTTAGTTTAAATTTTAAAAATTTAATTCTTAAAAAATGTCTGTTGCCTGGTTAATTGATTGGCAAGGAAAAACACGTTTGCATAGTCTCTAGCAATTACTGAATCAGTAATTACATTTTGTTTATTTATAATTTCTCGTCCGAAATGTGGGCGAGGTACATTTTTACACTACACTTCAGACTTCAGTACAGACGTACAGTAGTCAGTACAAAGTTGTACAATGTCAATGCGCAGGATGTGCATGTGCAACTAACTTGCTTCGCATGGCGACGGTAACTAAACTCAACTTTTTGGGTTCGGTCGAGGTTGACATAAACAACGATAAAACGTACCTTGTTCAGCTCAATAATTCCTCCCAAACCGCTAACATTCTAGGAAGGGGATAGCCGACTTGTGACAGAAGACAATGCGGTACATTGTTACACGCTCCACAGAATGTAGTGACTGAAAAACACGAGTTAGAAAAGGCAAGTTTTCTCGCGAATCTGTCTCGCTGGGGAAAATGGCGAAACTCCCACAATGCATTTCAGTGTTTATCCTCATTTACATGTCGTCACCGTAGATATGATGAATAAAGATGAATAGTATTGCATATTCATTAGCTGATTGATAACGCTGAAACGAAGCTAATGAGGGCGCACTTTACACGAGCTGCATGCGTTCTCCGATCTAGAGGCCGATTAGGGATTCTTTAACATTTTTCTACATTTCAACCCCAAATCGAACCAGCAAAAATGCCGACAGTTAAAAATGTTTTAAAGGTCGTGTACCGTGGGGCAACGAGGCACAAGGAGATGACCAGCAAACGTGGAAATAAAAGGTTTCATCCAAGTAAGTTCACTCTAAACTAATTACAGTACAGTACTTTGTGCATGTAGTAAAAGCATATCAAGAAAGTCCAAGTTACTCGTGTCAAAGGCAAAGCTTGCCTTTTTTTAACCGTAAGGTTACACAGTATTCAGTAGACGCATGTTTTAATTAAAATGTCGACGGTTTATTCTGCTTCAGGTCGTGGAATACAGCCCACAGGAATTCAAGTCGGAGGTAAGTATCAAAAGTGCCAAGTGGTTTCTGAATTTTCTAAATTTGTCCTGGAGTCAAGATCACGTTTTACTTTTATTCTTCAGCTTAAAAATAAAATGAAACTTGAAACTGTGTGATTGAAACTATTTTCAATTTTGAAAAATGTCAAAGAAAACTTTGACGGTACCACTTACCAGTACCAGAACTTTAGGCAGAAGTCAGAACTTGACATCAAAACCTCAAGTCAAGTGCTCTTACTTATCTTAGTCTTAAGTCTTAGTCTTACCATCGGAGTTATCTACTAACCTAGGCCTTGGATGGCAGTCTTCCCAAGTGAAGTCAACTAGTCTTTTCAAAAAAATTCAAAAGTTCCCCTGAGTCATGTAAGGTTTCTCTTAATATAACATTTCTCTTTGATTTCTTTGTTTCTCCTATTTATTTCGTTTGCAGTGAGGTACAAAAATATCAAAGAAATGATTCCAGAGATTATAGTTCCCAGTCTGGAGGGATTCAAGGTAATGAAGAAAGAAAAAAGGATGCAAATATTAGTGATTTCAAGATTTACTGCTGGGCTAGTGCTGGCCAACTTTTACCTTGGGCTAAGAAGTATGAGGAGATGAGGCAAGATCTGAATACTTGGACTGTCTTGGTTTGAACCTACGACACACTTTTGTTAGTTAGGGGATCACACAACAGGATACAATTTTCTTTCTTTTTTTCATCTGCTTCTGGTTCTTTTCAGAACCAAACCCACTCACAAAAGAGAAATTGCATAATGGTGATATTGTGAATACTGCAAACCTATCTATCGCTTATTCTGTTTAGTACTCTCAGCATGAACACCTTTCAATCTCATCTCGAATCTCTGTTTTTGGTCAGCTGAAGCCGTACGTCTCCCACAAGTGCCCGGACACGGTCCAGCCAGCCACCACGGCCAGGGACCTCTTTGAAGCCTGTCTGGTGCCTCAGATTAGAGCCGACTTCAAGGCGGGCAAGTACGCCGATGCCCACACGGTCACTAGCAGCAGCAGCAGCAGCAGCAGCAGCAACAGCAGCAACACACCTGAAGCAGAGAGTCAGCAGACCACCAAAAGCTGACAATCTTGACGAAGAAACCACTTCCAATACTTGCTGTCTGCCCCAAAATGGACCTTTTTGTTTTGTTTTTGGTGTAAAACCCCCCAAAATGGCAAAGACTAGGTGACTATTTTAGAGGGCCGCCATTTTTTAAGAGCAGGATAGCTCAGATGGTAAGAGCGCTGGTACGCAAAACCAGAGGTCTCGGGTTCAAGTCCTGGTCCAGTATAGTGAATGATTTCTTTTGCCGTTTTTTCCAAAATTGTTCGAGAGTTTCCGGTCAGGTTTCCGGTCATATTTGTTTGAAAAGAACAAAACAAAAGTAAACTGGCATCCAGTGTCTTGGTCCATTGCATGATGATGTACGGTACATGTTTAGAGCTGTGTTAGTCTTCAAGAAACAAAAAGTACTGGGTGGTCGCACTTCATAAGACTAACTATATACATAGTAAAAAGTTGAAAAATGAGGCATGAGCTTTCGTAGCTACAGAACTACATCAGTGTCTGATGAAGAAAATGTAGCTATGAAAACTCATGCCTTCTTTTTAATTTATTTCTTCTGTACTTAGAGTGATATGCAAAAATGTTGCAAACTGCTTACTGACTAAAATTACCAAAATGCAAATCTCAAAATTTAATGGGCCTGACGTTTCGATCCTAGCAGGACCTTTCTCAAAGGCAGAGTGACAAGGACAAAACAGATACTGTACTTGTTAGCCTTGTAATGTGCTACCACCTAGTACAGTGTATTTTGAAGCCATAACATAGCAGTTGTACACCGTTGGAATAGTCTGATCCCCGTTTGCCATTTAAACCTATTGTGAATGGAGAATGTTCTGGGTACCAGCCATTGCATTTGCAGCTTCCAACCATTAGAAAAGTCTGGTCCCCTGTTTGCCATTTAAACCTATTGTGAATGGAGAATGTTCTGGGTACCAGCCATTGCATTTGCAGCTTCCAACCATTAGAAAAGTCTGGTCCCCTGTTTGCCATTTAAACCTATTGTGAATGGAAAATCTTCTGGGTACCAGCCATTGCATTTGCAGCTTCCAACCATTAGAATAGTCTGGTCCCCCGTTTGCCATTTAAACTTACCGTGAATGGAGTCTTGCACCCAGGGTTCTTCTCTCCTTTACTTTGGATACTGCAAGAGGCTGGTTGAGTCTGTACATAGTCAGGGGCATGTTGTGGAATAGGCATGTGTGACTGTGAAACCATTCCGGGTACCAGACATAATGGAAGGCAGTTTTGGGGAAAAGAAAAATTTTGCTTTTGCATTTTACCTGTTAATTCGTGGACCTAGTTTATGAATGAAGAAGAAAGAATAAAATAATGTTTAGATCAGCACTCTGTCATGTAATTTTTGTATTGAATTTTATTTTGAGTTTTGTGTGGCTGGGAATATGACTAGATGCGTTTATGTCCAATAAATTGAGATCAATATACAATTAGACAAAATTCTCATTTTCAATTTGAAAAATATATTTCATTTCAAAAAAGAGAGGGGTGGAAAAGAGGCGGAAATTAATCAAGACATGAAGAGGAATTTCTCCTTTTTTTCATAAACATCAAATGCCAGCTGGATCCACAGGTTTATTATGTACCATGTACAAACCGTAATTTACATCTCTAAAACATAGACACAGCCCACCTACCCCCCCAAAAAAATGTACAATGGAATTGTCCACATCAGTCTACTTCCTCTTGCCAGCAAATGGTAGACGGAGTCAGGATACCAGACCCCGATCAAAATCTCGGGTCGTTCCATTAATGTCACGGGTAAGGGCAGGTATATCTGCGAGTACTTCATACTTTTTTATCATTACCGTTATTATTTTTATTTTTTATTTTTTAGAAAACGGCTTTAAAACGTGATTAAAATCCCTTCTTACTCTGGAAGATAACTCAACTGGTTTCTGTGCAGGTTCTTAATGCTCAAACATTATGCGTATATAATAATAATAATAATTTATTCATATGTATATTAATTCATATTTTGTTTTCTAAAAAGTTGGTTGGGTTTCGAAAACCTCGCTAACGTGAACACTACAACGTAACTCTTTCACCAACCCCCTTCCAAAAAATTAAAAAATAAGGGGCCACTAATAATTATAAACAGCTTCACATTTTCTGCAACCATTTTTTTCAACCACAATTATTTGCCGTAGGAATCAAATTTAAAATGTACACTTGCTTGTAAGTTGTATTCAGTAGTCTTTTTTGTCCAATTTATTCTTCAAACGAAAAAGAAATTAAGGTACAGAAAAATAAATCCTGTTTAAATCTTGAGATGAAATTCCAAAGATTAAGAATCCACAATGTTTGGACGGTATTTTAGCCTTTTGAACATTTGGGTACAGAGCAGAATTTTTTATAATTTTCCCATATCACCATAGCAACCTGCAGTAGCATGACACCAAATGGGTTATTATTCTACCCCCTTCATACCCCTACCTCCCCTACCCCCACCCCCGTCCGCAAACGCCCGCCGTGTACGTCTGCACCCCGCACTAATCATTTTACACACCGCGCCTGTTGCCATGCCAACGAATGACATCAATGGGTGGCGATTTTTTTCACCTACGGTCGCTAAGCAACGCCCACTGTAAGAATGTGGGTGCTCCCACAGCTACAATCGGGGGCCTTCGATTTTTTTGTTTCTTTCTGAATGTCAGACCTGTGTGCACGCACCCATTTCTACGAATTATGCAGAAAAAACCTTCTTCATTAATTTACGGGCGAGAGAGGGAGAGAAAGAGAGGGGGGGGGAGAAAGGGAGAGAGGTAGAGACAGAGAGGGAGGGAGAGAGAGGTAGAGGGAGAGAGGGAGAGGGAGAGAGAGAGTGAGAGTAAGGGGGAGACAGAGAGAAAGAGGGAGGGAGAGAGAGAGGGAGGGGGAAGGGGGAGAGGGTGAGAGAGAGAGAGAGAGAGGGAGGGGGAGAGGGAGAGAGAGAGAGAGAGAGAGAGAGTGAGAGAGAGGGAGGGGGAGAGGGAGAGTGAGAGAGACGGGGGAAAACAGCCAAATTAATTGAGGTTCATGATTAAGTTGGCAATACAAAAAAGGGGGAATATAAAATTATTCCAACCGACAAAAATTGATCAAACAGCAAGACCCGATACATGTAAGAAGGGAACCACAGAATGTTTATTTTACTGTAAAGATTTCTTTTTTGCTGAATCATTCTTTAAGCATACAGTGGGATCATCGCAATTATTGTGAAAATGTGTTGCTATGGTGGCATATTCATGTGCCTAAACAAAGCAAACCGAAGGATTATTCACTATAGGCTCTGCCGTGCACGTCGATATACGCTTCCGTGAGGGGGGGGGGGAAATAACACGGAAATGGTTATAAAATAATCCCGACATTATCATCGTTTCTTTGGGTCTTCCATCCACAACCCACGCCAAAAACTCCCCAGACAACGACAACGTATTTTCTTATTTTTTTCTCTCGTAATATCGCTTCTGAGAAAAGAACGGATAAAAACCCTTACGTTAGGAGATCGTATCCTCCCGACTGCAGTTAACAGCCCGGAAATAAATACATACTTACATACATACACACATACAATGCACATAAGTCATTGGCAAAAATTATTAAGAGCAAAACCGTGCCCTTGACATTCGAAATCTTCACCCGGGTAATTAAGGTCGTTAGAAATCCATTGTCCCGACTTTATCCGTTGATTTTTTCAATAAGCCTTTTCAAGGCTGCTTTCTCTTCCATTTTATAATTATATCCGCATGTAATTTTTACCTACGACATTGCAAGCGGCAGTGAGAGGCGAATCCGTCATAAGATACAAGATTCAATATCAACACGTATGCGGCCGTTGAAGTTAGCCTTTGGAACGAGAAAAAAAAAAGATCGAAACTGAACCTTGAAGTTTCGTGGATGTTATTTTTAATTGAAACTTCAGTCACACCGATTTCAGGATCCAGTGGGCCCAGTAAACTCGGGACACCCGAACACGTTCGTCCTTTTCATTCGGAATAATAATTGGAGATTGAATCCCAGTGCATTTGTGACAATCTCTATTGGCAGTTATACATTATCATGGTCCAGCTTACAATTCTACAAGTCATAGGCCTATAGGTTATGGCATGACCCAACACAAAATAATGGCATTCTTGCAACTCCCTGGTTGTCCATTGACATCAGTTAATTCGATGCACGTCAATCATCGGCCTTTTAATTTCCCGCAAACTCCCATCGTTTCTACACAGTCCCGCCCGATACATAATACGTAATGGCTACGGCTTCGAAGGGCACACGCGCCTACGGGGGACCATCGGCCAGCGGCTTATAGCCAATTCCCATAGGCTCGTGCGCCACCCGAAGCCACAGCCAATGCGTTCGGGCACGACCACTGCACGCGTGGTGTGGTCGATGTACTGTACTGTATCAAAATTCCCACATAATGCTCGTCTGTACTGTATACGTTGGTGCATAAAAAAAATGGTACGGTGTCCCATCTGTGACATTGAAATGTTCATAGGCCTCTATGAAGACTGCTGGTTTGTTTTATCATAATTATAGGCCTAATGGCACAAAGGGATCACCGCCCGTTTCTGTAACTTTAGTCTGCAAATTTATAACAGTGTTGACGCTAAATGTCTCTTCTTCTTTTTTGAGGTTATTCTATCAAATCTGATCAGCTCGACAAGATCCCATGTCATGTTTTTGGACTGTGAGAAGGCAGTTCAACCACAATTTATTTACGTACGTTTTCTACCGTCTAAAACAAACCTAAACACGTAGTCTGTCTGATGTAAGCTGTCCTATCTCATACTCCTATGACAATTCCACACCACGTTTCTATGGAAACTAAACGGCGACATGTTTTTTTTTCTTATTTTCTCTCCCTCTCTCTCTTTAAATAAACAATTATTACGGGGCCAGCCCAAGTTGAACACATTTTTGTTTAAGATAAAATATCTTCTCAGGAATTCTTACAATTCCCACAATTTATTTAACTCAGCTCAGCTCGTTAACTTTTCTTTTGAATTTATTTGAAAACTTACTACAACTTTCTAACTTGATTCGACGTCACTCCATTAATGCACCACTCCGTAAGTAACTATATAGTTACCTACTCTTGATAAAGGGCGGTTTCTTTTTCAACCTTTTTCTTCATATTTTTGTTTAAATAAACAAGGCCTAATTTCACACAGCTGCTTAAGCATGATAATCTGCTAAGCAGGAAAACTTTCCCTCGAACCTCACTCGGATGTGATCTCAGCTTTTTGTGACTCGCTGCCCACTACTCTTTGCTTAGCGTGAAGCGAAAGAGAGGTCTGGGTTGGCATGGTGATCCTGAGAATCACGACTTTTCGCGCTTGAGCAAATGTTGGCGCCGAAGCGGCTCTATGAAATAATGGCCCTCTGGTGTGCTTGTTCACAATCATTATTGACGTCTTCAGAAATTCACGGTGAACTCCACGCGGAGCCCCCACTCTACTGAGCCGAAACACCTACTGACTAAAAATGACCCAAATGCAACTATCAAATGATTAGGAGGGACTTGACGTTTCGATCCTAGCAGGACCTTTCTCAAAGGAAGAATGAGAAAGGTCCTGCTAGGATCGAAACGTTGGGCCCTCCTTATGTTTGATACAATACTCACGAACTATCTGTAAAAAAGGCCTAGTTTTGCCCCAACTGCAAGATTCAATGGAATATGGCGCCAGCTCATCTTTTTTCTTTTTGTTTGATATATAAAAATAGTGGCCTTATATCCCCCTACACGTGTGGAAGAATGGTACAAAAACATTGCTTTACCTGACGCCACTACGCCCAAAAATCACTCAGCTTAACCAAAAAAACAACACCAGAGCCACTGCGCCACTGTGTCCGTCTCAATATATACGACGTGCAATGGGTAGACGCCAAAAGCCCCCATCACCTCACATCCACCGGACATCGACAACTTTTTTTGTGTTTTTTTGTCTATCCGGTGATTCCGTGATGGTTGCCATGGCGACACTTTGCCACAAGGCGTATTTCCGGTGAAATGGCTGTACACATACTACCTTCTTAAAAAAAAAAAATGCAACAACATATTATTGTGTTTTTGTTTTGCTTTTCTTTCTTTTGTCTTCTTCTTGTGTCTTGTTTGTTTTTACATTGACAGAATATGAATATACAATCGGCTGTTGCCAAACTGGTACCCGCACCGTGGTACGCGCCCTTCACTCAACACGTTTACATACAAATCCAGCCAATATCAGCCCCACGAAATAGCTTACTGCGCTAATCATTCAGCTTACTGAACTAACTTTATCATTCACATAAGCATACTTCTGCCCTATTACAGTTTTGTTTTCTATACTTATTATACACTTTTCAACGCGTTATAGGCTTCTGATCGCAGACCACGTTTAGGGCGATTTTTTTCTGAACGTCGCGCCTTTGGGCCTTGGGGCGGAGGTAGAAAGCTAGAAAGCGTGGATGCTAGGGTGGGGCTGGGTGTGGCTGGGGCGTGGTCAGGGCGGGGCAGGCTACTGCAGGGTGGGGCCCAGGAGTTTTGGACCCAGTTTGGCTCGAAAGCAGGTGTGTTTTTTTTTGGGGGGGGGGGGTAAGGGTGAAGATTGTAATGCTATACTTTGATATGCAGTCTCCTTTCAACTTATGGGTGTCACAGTTGCATAAGCACACATTAAAACAATCGGCTGAGTACGTTTTTCGTTTGTTTACTTGGTCAGACAAAATATTTCGTCAAATCTATGGCCAGGTAAACTGATAGGCCGACCTCTTGAGCTGAGGGATTGGAGTACAGAGGTTTCTCACACGACGTCACTTGACCGCCAATGGCTAAAAATAGCGGAAGCGCGTGCAAAAATATCGAATCTGAGTATTTCTGAGTATGACTCGAAGGAGCGCGCGTCCAAGATTCAGCGTACGTCTGCACTGTACATCCGCGTGAATTGAACGCTGACTAGCATATAGCACTATAGCATATAGACTATAGGATGCGCACACACGATATTTGGTCTGGTGTGGTGCTAGCTTTACAAGGCTTCTCTTTAATTCTCTGTTGCTTGGGTGATATGACAAGCGATAAACTGTGTGCTTAAGCGGCGTCGTGGGAATACCACTTGATCGCACATCTTAGCTCAAACCTCGAAATCAAACAAACTGCCCTTCTCTAAAGTTTCAACTACTTTTACGTGGTCATCCGAAACTGGGTGAACCTTATATTGCCATTGGATTCAGGAATTATCACAATCATATCTTGGGTTTCGCTCATGTCCGATTTGGACCAATCAAAGTTGACCGAGGTAACACTACGGAGTTGTGTGAATGGCTGAGTCACACCCCTCATCTGAGGTGTTCTCCGTCTCAACCAATCAAAATGGGTGTATCATAACTTTGAAGAACCACAACCTTATTCCCCGTTCTATCACTGAATGAATGAGGAGTGTTCTTGTTACTTTAAATTTTGATCGGAAATTTAACAAAATTAATAATCATGAGTTGTTTTCTTTTGCCAGACCGGGGGAATCAGAAGCTTCTTAATTGAATAATTATCTGCTCATGAAGATAAAATACCACGTTAAAAAAAAATTTTAAAAGATAAAAGTATTCTATGCATTCCTCGAAAACAAAATAATTGTAACAGTGAATGGGCAGTAGTTGGTTATCATGTATCACCTGTGTCTGCGTCTAGTTTTGTTTCTGACAATTAAGCACAACCTCTTTCCATTCTTTGCTGAAATTTCCAGGCAAGACAAAAAAAAACCCGTCTATGCCCAGTGCAAGCTGCGTCAAACGTAAGCACCATCTTCTCAAACAGAGGCAAAAAATAAAATCATACTGAAAAACAGATCGGGAATAAGGTTGACATCTTAGAAACATTCTTCGAACCGTTTCCAAATGTTGCCAAGACACTATCCAAATCCTAATCTCGGAAAAAGTCGCCCAAAACCACAGCCCAAGGAAAAAAATTATATGCATAATAAGTTCATCGGGTGACGGCGTTCATAATTTTCTTTGCAAAAATATACAAGTTTGTCGTTACGATTTACAATACAACTTTTTTTTTTACGACGTACGTATCATACGTGTACATGTGCCCGTAATTTTCCAAAAATATCTTGGAAGAATTGGCATTGGTTAATGCATTAGAAATAAAACAAGACTAGAAATAAATACGTTGCTCATAGCAACCAAAGCTTGATTCAAAAAACTGTTCGCATCGTAACTCGCTTCACGTCGTGAGTTGCTCTGCACTGAATTGAATAAACAAAATGCCGTCCAAAAATTGACGACGATTTTTAAACTTTACTTCACACAGTCTGACAACCAGCGGCCATCCGCAAGAGTACAAATGCCTGCCCTACTGAGCAAAGTAAATAGAATTTACGTAGAATTGTGATCGGTGATTGTGCTACAGTGACAGGTCATAACGATGGTTGACCTTTGAACTCCCGAGGTCACCGACCTCACCAAAGTACTAAAGATATTGGCTGGCAAGTTCAAAACAAAAAAAGTGGTGGTGGTTACCACATAAACCGTGGATTATTTTGCACTGTTTAAATCGGGTTATTAATAATAAGACCGATTTTTGTTTTTATCTACACAAATACCGGCATGTTACAACTCTCCTAACTAATTCTCGTCAAAAAATGTTATTAATCAATCAATGAATATTCATAAAGGAGCAAGGGTCAACGACCGTCCATCCAATCAATGACCCAATGAATTCTTGAATTGTCTGAAGGTAAAATCGTCTGCTAAAGTTCGATACGGCTAAGGTCTGCATCGCAAAGAAAAAGCCACACAACGGAGTACGCATGCGCACTGGGGGCAAGGCCAACCAATATGGCCGACGAAGCAATCGGTGGACGACCAGAAAAAGCGGACTAACAATAAGGCCGTTGACGAAATAAGGGCTTAGGCTCGGGCTTAGGCTTCGTTCCTATTTCTCATACCCGTTATAATGTCACAGATATCTAAAAAAAACCAAGAGTTTCGCCACAGTTTCCGTTGAGGAATACTCTGTACTTTTCAAGCCCATCAAATCTTTTAATTCGGCGACAGGCCACAACTTGGATTCTCAGGTTTTGTCCGACGGAGACGAAGTCAAAACCCGAGCCTGATCCATGGATTCGTGAAGGGCCTTGGTGAACGACGCCCTATGACATATCGCGGGCGGCCATTTTGGCGGGGAAACTCCTCGTCACAAATTTTCTCTCTCGAGTTCTTTGTCGCCGATCTGAAACGATAACTCTTCCCAAAATCCACTCATCCCTTGTGCTATACCAAATCAACAGATATTTTCCAACCCCCCCCCCCCCAAAAAAAAAGAAAAAAAAGAAAAAGAAAACCGACCGGAAAAGCCATATATAGTCACAGCAAACGAATGAATTGGTATGTAATTCAAAAAATATCTGCACTTGCAATTTACATGAATGTTATACCCAGCGTGTCTGGACTTTGGTGTTTTTTTTCTTTCCGCTACAAACTTGGTCGGGTGCCACTTTGCCAATATTGGCTGTATATTCTGCTATCGTGATTTTGGTGGATTTGTTTTTTTCTCTCTTTGCGAGTCTAAAGGACCTGACTACATCAGGCCTACTCAGGGATGGGCAATTCGATTTGGAGGTAGGGGTGGTGGTAGTGGGGGAGTGGAGGAGGGGGTGAGGGTATAGAAATAAGTGCGTGAGGAGTGCGCGCAGCCACGGAAGATGGAGATGAACTCTGAAATGCACTCCGAAATGTCTTCGATACCTTGCTCCTAGTATACGGGGATCGGGTTGCGTTCCATCACAGCTTGAGACGACATTCCGTTCAGTGAACCAAAACAAAAAAATCCTGGCAGAGGGAACCTCTTCACATGAGGATATGGGAGTATGCACACACTCGCAGGATTTTGGGTGATTGAGAAAAAACAACTAGAGCGCGGTTGACAACTTGACAGTGTCAAAATATCAATTTGTCACACACTATTGACGTGCAAACGATACAAAATGTGCGCTCTTCAAAAACCCAAACAGTCGGCGGTGAGTGAGGGGCTCGCGTGTACCTACTCTGCCAGGGAGGGGTGGGGGGGGGTATACACTTTCAAATAAACCACCTCCCCAACAAATATCCCCGGTACAATGTGCGAGAATTCAAGTACAAAATGTTGGCTCTGAAACGAGACCGTTTTCTTTTTTAGAAAAAAGAAAGAAAGAAAAGATGTCACACCCTTTTTGGTTGTTACGGAAGTAACAAATCTTTTTTTACGAGATGGCTGGTGACAGGCTGTTCGCCCAAAATGCTGTAAATTTCAAAATTGTACAAAACGAGAGTGCTTATTGTGCACCTATTTTATGCAAAACGGAGACGCTGCTGTAAAACCGTTGTGCTCAATGTTTTTTTTTTTTTTTTTTTTTTTTTTTACAAATGCACACAAAATGTGAGGTGACTGCACCTTCAAAGACGCCCAAGCTGTGCCTTAGGTGCCAGCAATGATGCAGCGGGCGCCTTCAAATGCAGGCCTCAAGGTACACCGCGGCTCAACGAACAACTAAGAACGTGCCTAGGATACCAACACCTTAAAAATGCACGTCTGAAGGTGCGTGGTGGTCCCGCATCTTAATGAGCACCTTAAGTGCACCTATACAATGCAAACAGACGTACTTGTACACGTTTTTTAACGCCCACTCCTATGGTGTTCTCGTGCACGGCTACACCTTAGTGCACATCTTTGCAATGCCCACCTTAAGGGGCAGTTTAACACACACATAATGCTCCAAGAACAGCGCTCCTATGAGTCTAGTGCCCGTATACCACTGTGCTACCTTTATGGACATTTTGACAGAAAAAGGTCTCTGCCTAGTTGAAAAAATCAACTCAGAAAAAAAGAAGAAAGTGAAGTGCGAGATGCACACATTGCTGGGAGATTGTTGGGAATTTCCATTTTTTTTTTCTGAAAAGGAAGGGAGGAATACTACCCCCACACACGTGCAACACACTACGGTCCTTTTTTCCCTCCAAAACCCGGCTCAGGTTACAGTGTACGTCTCAGGCTTCGTCCCAAACCTGATGAAAACACAGGTTGGGGAATTCTTGGTTGAAGTGGAAGCTTTTGATTCCTTTCAACAACGCAGTGTATTACATTCAGAAACGAAGCCAAAGGCCTCCCGTTTTCATGGCTTGTACTTATACAAAATGGACGAAAGACAGAAAAAAGACAAAGCCGGAGCCGAAGCCTGAGCCTGAGTCTGAGACTGAGCCAGATGTTCGTAATAATGCCCCACGGTAAGCGTGAGCAGTGAGCATTCCTTGTGACGTGCGCGTTGATATGTCACAGCACCGCAGCTGGTTAGAGCGTGGAGGTTCGAGTAACAACTGACATTATTTTGGTATGTCAGATATTGCTCGTTAAAGTCAGCGACCTTTTTTCTTTGCACTAAGCAACGTCCGTTGTTTGAAGTTGGCCAAATGCCACGCGCCATCTAATTAGTGACGTGCATGAATGGATCGAAGGTCGAGCGATCCCGGCAAAAGACTAGTCGACTATTCGGCAAGGCAGCCATCTAGTAAGAGCTGGATAGCTCAGATGGTGAAAACCGCCGGTACGCAAAACCCAGGGGTCTCGGTCGAGTTACACTTGTCTTTCTTATTTTTTTCTTCTCCATGGAGTAAATACAACCAACTGACTAAAAATGACCTGCAACACATACATCTCAAACATTACAGGGCCTGACGTTTCGATCATAGCATGACCTTTCCCAAAGGCCAAGGGTTTCGCTACAGGATCGAAACGTCAGGCCGTCTAAATATTGAGATTTTTTTTTAAGTTCTCAGTCACTTTTCCCCTTTCCTATTTGTTGGATTTAAGCTTTGGAAGTCTTGAATGATAAACGAAAATCAGACTCGGCTGCAAGCTGTTAAATCGGCTGGGCTAAAGAGTCTGAAAGTGGGAATAATTATAGTCTGTAATCCCGTGTTTATGGGTTATCTTGGGGTGATTGTCTTTGACCTTACAGTTGGGCTGTGTACACGTACGTACATGTTGGGGCAGCATTGCTCAGTGCAAACTCGCGGGATGCTCAATTTATGCCGCCTGTAAATCCCCCCCCCTAAAAAAAAAAATCAACTTCCCTCGATTGCTTCGTGAACGGTGTTTCAGGGCGCAACAGAAAAATGTGTACTGGTCTTCGTGAACATGGCTTGTATAGATACAACATCACCATGACGATAGAACATCCGACTACGTGTAACCATGGCGACAGCTAACCGAGCGACTGATACCCCAATACCTCCACCAATAGATTGATGGTAATCAACATTCACCGGCTTGTTTAAAAAAAAAGAACATCGAATTTAAGTGCAAGTCAAATTACACTCCTCAATCCCCCCCCCACGGAAATGGTTTAATTTGAACTTGTGGGTTTGGGTAAGAGCAGGTGGTTTCATAAGTAATGCTGGAACAACCACATGTGCGTAGGCTATTGGTTGGTGTCTTGGGAGTAACGGTTGTGGTAATTCATAATCCGGTATGGACAATCTCAAGCACATGTGGCCACTTACCAACAAAAATTAAAAACTTGTTTCTGGTCCAACTTTTCGTCACAATATATCCAGAGTCACATTTTTTTTCCCTTTCCCTCAACACTGTTTTTGTGTGTGTGTGTGTGAAAGAGAAGTGAGTTAAAATATTTCTGCCTTTTCAAGACAAAAAAAGGCCATGACGAGCTTGGAAGAGTGACATGCACCTGTCGTGGATTTTGTGACTTCTAGCGTAGAAAGATCGTGCTGGCATCAAATTACCAGACTCTATGAATTTTGTCATTCATTTTTGCATATCATTATGTTAAGATCGCTCTCGTCAGTAAAATCAATTTGCGACATTCCTGTGGAAACTCAATTTTGTGAAATGAATATTTGGCAGAAAATAAAAGAGTTGATCAAAAGCACGGACCAGAAACAAGTGGTTTAGGTTTCAATTCAGTGACGCCATCTTCTGAAAATCATTTACAAAAAATCTTTAAAAAAAACCTTTCACAGAAAATCTGATTCCTCTAAATTTACACAGCCCTCTCCGCAAAAGCATCTGCCGAATGTGTGTCTGAAAATGTCCATTCATCTATCGGAACGGTACCATTCCCACGACACAACCTACTTACCAATTGCTTGAATTTGTACTATTTTTGTAACCCCTACAGAAACTCCATTCAATCAAAAACAATGTCATTACTTTTGATAATTAAAATGCACACTAACAGTCCTTCACAAAATCTCATTAGCGATCAGAATTGTTTCTTTTCGGCGAGACAAATTTGTAGAAAGATTTGGCAAGTGTTGTTTTTTTTTAAATGTTTTTTTATTGATTTTTTTTCAACGTAAGTCTTAATTGGGGTTGTAGTGGCAGAAAAAAATAAAAATTAAATAGCTAACATGGCGTGTAGGAAAATCCCGACTGGTTACCGGAGCTTTCCGAGGTGTCCATGCACTCAAACTGCGAGTTGTCAAAGCTGTGGTGGGTTGCCGGGAGACCAAAGTGGAGCTTGGAGGCGTCCCGGTGGTCGTGGTGACCCGCCTCCTGGGTGAAGGTGCCCGGCGGGGTGATGCTCCGGATGGGCTCCTCCTTCATGGAGAACTGCGGCAGGACCGGATGCTGCTGCGCCCGCTTGTAGGAGTCGGCCCGGTTGGGCGGCGGCGGGCGCCCGTCAAAGCTAGACTGCCGCTCCAGCCGCAGCTGCTGAAACTGCTGGCTGAGCTGCGACTGCTTGTGCAGCTGCTGGCGCTTCTGCAGCAGCCGCTGCTGGAGCAGGTGGTGCTGGAGGCTGCGGGCCGGCACGGCGCCGCGGGCCAGCTCGTCCAGGCCGCAGCCGGCCGAGCCCTGCGAGGGCTCCGTGTGCATGGTGCGCTTCATGGCCTGCAGGTGCGTCTGACGCTGGTTCTGCTGCACCTGCGCGGGGAACCGGCGCCAGGTGACCGGTTGCTGCCCCACCTGGCACTGCGAGTACGAGCCCGAGTCGGTGGACTGCACCGAGTCCATGTGCTGCAGTAGGCGTGCCTGCTGCTGCTGCTGCTGCTGATGCTGTTGTTGCTGCTGCTGCTGGTGCTGGTGCTGAAGCTGCTGCTTAGCCTGCTCCGCCATGATCTTGCAGTCGGCGAAGTCGCCCTGCGGCTGATCGAACCGGGCGTGGAGCTCGCTCATGCCCTGGGTGCGGGCCAGGTTCTTGTGCTGCCTGCTCAGCGAGTCCTGGAGGAGGAGGCCGTCCGAGGCGCGCCGGCCCTCCCTGAAGGTGGTCGGCGACTGGCTGCCCGTCCGCAGCAGCGTCTCCGTCACCGCCTGGCCGACCGGCTGCCCGCCGATGATGTGCTTCTCTTGGACGGTCGGCGAGAGGTCGGGGGAATTGCACTGGCTGCCCGAGCCCAGGGGGTACAGACCCTGGCCCAGTCCCTGGGCGGCGAAGCCCTGCGAGATCTGGGCGATCTCCATCTCCTCCTGCGAGTCGAAGGAGGCCGAGAGGTCCTGCGGCTCGATGCCAAAGTCGGAGAGGGTGGGCTCCATGGTTGGCGGGCCCTCGAAGGGCTCGCCCAGCGTGTGCCGCCGCTGGCCGGCGGCCGGCTCCGCCGTCGAGGGCTTACCGTCCGCCTCCGTCTCGCTCTCAGGCATGTCCACCTCTACTCCCTCGTCGATGGATGTCACCACCATGTGGTTGGGTGACATGGAGCGGACCTTGCGGAAGCTCATGCGGGGCAGGGGCTCCAGGAGCGCTCCGCCCACGGGCGGCGGCACGCCGATCAGGTCGCTCTCGGCGAAGATGCAGGCCGAGGGCTGGTTGAGGACGGGCTCCTTCCGCTTGCGCTGGAGGGCGGCGTGGGCCGCCTCGGGCTTGATGGGCGGGCTGGCGGCCGGCTGGACGGGCCGGAAGCCAAGCAGCGGCGGCGGCGGCGGCTGGCCCGTGTAGCTGCCCAGCGAGTGCTGCTTGATGGGGCTGCGGCAGGGCTGTGAGGACCCGCCGCCCGCCACCCCGTGGGCCATGGGGCCACTGGTGCCCACCACCTGGTTGCGCAGGATGGCGTGGTCCGAGATCGAGCTGGGACGGCGCGAGCGGCTATCCATCCGGCCCTCGGCCGGGAAGCTGCAACGGTGGAGTTTTAGACGCTCCACCAGGAGGTAATAGATGGCAGTATAGTGGTCGTACGCATCTCGTCGTAACGACTGTTTGCGCGGACGATTTTATTTTTTTCAGTAGGGGAGAGAGAACAGAAC
>OX465117.1:13494127-13501635 GCA_949987565.1 Luidia sarsii
AGCTGAGGTAACGTGTTGGCATCAAAGGGGAGAGCTCCGCACACTAAGACATACAGGACAACTCCAAGACTCTGAGGAAGATACAAGAGCGTGAAAACCAATCAATTTTGAATCCAAAGCAATACGAAAAAAATAAAAAAAATATGGTAGCTACAGGACCTCTTTTCTTTCAAAGGCAAAACAATCTGCCAATTGATCTAACTTCTTTATTAATAGAAAATATTGACAAAGAATACTTTGACTGGACCGGGACTTGAACCCGAGACCTCTGGATTAATGTACATCCGTGCTCTTCCATCTCAGTTACCCAGCCCTTAAATGGTGATCTTCCCTAATCTATAACTTGTATGCGATGTAAATGGACAACGAAATTTACCATGACATTTGTATCCACATTACCTTCTGTTGCAAAACCAATATTCTAAATCATATTTTTTTTTTTATTTTTTTTTTATTTAAATAAGTCATTAAAAATTTGACATTTGGCTTACTGAATCAGCGGACTAATGAGCATCCCAGAAATTAAGAAGCTCTGGGACATTTTAATAAAACACAGGGGTGTTCAAAATGTTATGTAAATGTTAAGGCTCAGTTCACACAAAACTGTCTATTCACAACTAAAATGCATAGCGACACATCATTATAACTAGCATAATTATTCGCGAAATTAAGTCTGCCCCAGAAAGTGGCCCCAAAATAGTAACTGATTAATATTCGTCCCGGGCGAAGGTGTCAAAGTTATGGCGATGAAAATTCATGAAGATTCTGACCTACATAGAGTGTCAGAGGTTTGAGTTGGAAATTGCAAGTGGTTCGAAAACGTGTGGTTTTGGTCATGGTAACACATCGTCGCCAAGCTGACAAGAGACAGCCTCAGTGGCTGGCCAGCCGACAAACTGGGGCGGGGCTACAACCCTAGGCCGGGCCGATAGCGAGGGGTGTTATGTGGCTCTCTGATTTTTGATTAACGATTAAAAAGTCTTAAGCTCCTGGGTAGAAAGTTGTAAGTTTGTGAACACAGGAGTTTAAGACAAACACACAAAGGAAAAAAACTGACTGGGAACTTTTCAACAAATAAACAAAAAATTGGCAAAGAAAACTTTGACTGGACTCGAGACCTCTGGATTATAGTACCAGTGCTCTTACCATCTGAGCTATCCAGCCCTTAGATGGTGGCCTCTCTTAAATAGTCAACTAGTCTTTGCCGAGGTGGGGGCACCAGTCAGAAGCAATTCAACCATTAAAGGCCCAATACAACATTGGGAAGACTGGAAAACATCGATGTCCACAGATTTTCTTTCTAAATTACACAGTTTGTAGATGGTCATGATAGAATCCTCATGTTGAAATCTTACGGTCTGGGATGCTGTACTTCCCTAGAAATCTTCACTCAAACATCGACAAATAGTTTATCACTCGCAAGTCATAAACTATTTCTTACACTACAGAATGGAGCAAAAACCGGGACGATTTTTTACCTTTTTCGACTTTCTCAGATTCAATCTTCACTCAAACATCAACAAATAGTTTATTATTTATGAGTAATAAACTATGTCTTACACTACAGAACGGTGTGAAAACCGAGACAGTTTTTTGCCCTTTTCTACTTTCTCAGATCACCATTTGAGCTAAAACCTTCGCAGGATTGCTTTTTTTAGGATGTTTAATGGTTTAACACACAAACTGTGGCAATCTTTTGACCTTTACCAATGTTGTGTTGGGCCTTTAACTGCCGTATATCTCCAGGGATCAAGTCCCTGCTTTTTTCTTTTCAGATGCAAACAAGCGATATGGTTGTAAAAAAAAAACTGGCTACAGCAGCTCGGGGATCAAACAACGTGGATGCACAGCTTTAAAAAAAAAGTTTGTAAGGAATAGGAGGAAGCAGGATTACCCGGACATTAATTGTGGATCCTGAGAGATGCATAGATGTAGTTACCAAATCTCTACTTCTCAAGATGGGCCACATCTTACATGTCTTATACAAATTGAAATCTCAACGTAAGAAGAATTGTGGATTTCTTAGTGCGCTGGCCTCGCAACACAATGAGACTTCGGGGAAAGACACAGTGCATACTCATATAACTGATTATTTTTCAACGACCTGAGGACAAGTGAGAGGCTTCATCCGAGAAAGGATTTTTTTTTCTTTATTTTTTTTTTTTAATTTTTTTTTTTAGATTAGTTTGTTTGTATCTTTTCCCAGAATTGCCCTCAAACAAAGACAGAGCGACGAGGCCTGACTGGACTTCACAACGACGGAAGTGGCACGGATGGATGAGGACGACCAGAATGACAGACAGAAAATAACACCCCAACAGTCTGTGGCATTCTTGCATAACACACCAATAGTCAATGCCTTAAATTACTGTAAGTGCCTCCACACTTCTCTCTTTGATCTTTCCCACTCTTCTCACCAATCCCTACCCTACTCCTTGCCCTTCTCTTTGATCTTTCCCACTCTTCTCACCAATCCCTACCCTACTCCTTGCCCTTCTCTTTGATCTTTCCCCCTCTTCTCACTAATCCCTACCCTACTCCTTGCCCTTCTCTTTGATCTTTCCCCCTCTTCTCACCAATCCCTACCCTACTCCTTGCCCTTCTCTTTGATCTTTCCCCCTCTTCTCCCTAATCCCTATCCTACTCCTTGCCCTTCCCTTTGATCTCTCCCTACCAGCTTTCCTCTTTGTCCTTTGTTTCTGATCCTATTCACTCTCTTCCCCCTTCCTTCGTGTACATGTATCTGTTTTGTCCTTGTCACTCTGTCCTTTGAGAAAGGTCCTGCTAGGATCGAAACGTCAGGCCATTCTGCGTTTGAGAAAGGTCCTGCTAGGATAAAAACGTCAGGCCATTCTGCCTTTGAGAAAGGTCCTGCTAGGATCGAAACGTCATGCCATTCTGCCTTTGAGAAAGGTCCTCCTAGGATAAAAACGTCAGGCCATTCTGCCTTTGAGAAAGGTCCTGCTAGGATCGAAACGTCAGGACCCACTAAATTTTGACAATAGTCAATGCATTAGAAAGATGGAATAAAATAATGCGGAGCTGCGTAGCGACTTGGAAAGGTCAGACCAGGTCTGCTGTTGTGGTCGGTGAGTGGGCAGCGTAGGCGTGCGTACCCTGCATGTGCGCGCATACCCCAAACCAGACCAGAAGCAACTGTTCCTCGCCTGTTAACATTGTTAACTCACTGGCCTACATTTTGACAGCTCTCTCTCCTCTAGCCAGGCACGGCCCCCCCCCCTACCATTTTTTTTGTAAGATATAACCTGATTCCTGCAAAATCCTGCAATCCTACCTTGTTCAAAGCTCCATGTGACCTGAATCCTGCCAAATCCTGCAGTACTGGCTACTGTGGACCATTGCCTGAATCCTGCCAAATCCTGCTATCCTACATGTACCTTGTTCAAAGCTCCATGTGACCTGAATCCTGCAAAATCCTGCAGTACTGGCTACTGTGGACCATTGCCTGAATCCTGCCAAATCCTGCAATCCTACCTAGTTCAAAGCTCCATGTGACCTGAATCCTGCCAAATCCTGCAGTACTGGCTACTGTGGACCATTGCCTGAATCCTGCCAAATCCTGCAATCCTACCTAGTTCAAAGCTCCATGTGACCTGAATCCTGCCAAATCCTGCAGTACTGGCTACTGTGGACCATTGCCTGAATCCTGCCAAATCCTGCAATCCTACCTAGTTCAAAGCTCCATGTGACCTGAATCCTGCCAAATCCTGCAGTACTGGCTACTGTGGACCATTGCCTGAATCCTGCCAAATCCTGCAATCCTACCTACATGTAGTTCAAAGCTCCATGTGACCTGAATCCTGCCAAATCCTGCAGTACTGGCTACTGTGGACCATTGCCTGAATCCTGCCAAATCCTGCTATCCTACCTTGTTCAAAGCTCCATGTGACCTGAATCCTGCCAAATCCTGCAGTACTGGCTACTGTGGACCATTGCCTGAATCCTGCTAAATCCTGCACTGAGCTTATGGAGTGTTAGTCCACATTCTAAACAAAGACTCTTTTCAGCTTAGAACAATGGGCCCTTTTTTGAACCGATAATCTCTTGACAAAAGCCACAACGACGTCCGAATTGTTACCAGCAGCCTGCATTTTCCTATAGACAAAATCGCCTTATGCCCTCAATCCTGCACATTCCTACAGTGTGTCAACTCTCATGTGCCCTCAATCCTGCAAAATCCTTCTCCAGCACTTTGAAACTAGTAGCCTGTATCCTGCATTTTCCTACAGTAAATAAAACCCTAATGCCCTGAATCCTGCACAATCCTGCAATGTGTCAACTCTCATGTGCCCTGAATCCTGCAGAATCCTACAAAAGGCAAATAGGATTCTGCAGGATTTGGGAAGGTTTACGCGCATTAACATGTCATCGTGAACCGGTGTGACAGGGCACATTGCGGGACAGCCGCGGAGATCAGGGGGCGTCGCATTTGCCCTGGGACCTTCAAACATGCGCTGTCAAAAGTCGGCTACGGTACTTGACGTTAATCACTTCCTAAGGGGGATGAGGGAGGGGTGATGTGGGGTGGTGGGGGGAGGCAGTTAAGCCATATCCGCCCAGATGGGAAAAACTAGGCGCATTCTTGTCCTCTGAAATACTCAGACTAGGTATGTCGGAAAAACCACAAGAGCATGTTCAAAATTATGGCAGACGTAACCTCGGTCAAGACATACTGTACATGTACATGTAGTCTTGTGGCACCATGTACCGGTACATGGCACATACATAGTACAAATGATCTCTCCTGTACATTTGTGGAGTTCAGAAAGAATCCAAGGCATTTGCTTTTCTTCACTGGTCACAAGTCTCGCAAAGAACCCAACGGCACACTCACAAACTATATCTTGATCATGAACAACTTTAGCAATAAACTCATCGGATGTTCAACCAGAAACCTCTTCTGAAGGGAATGATTCTTTCCGCGCTGCCATTAAACTTGACAAAGGAATTTTCGAGAGGTAACTTGATGAAACCGATGGGGATGGTTTCACAGGAGGGGTTGCGAACTCGTCTGCGAGTGAGCCCTTACGCGACCAAGAAAATTCACAGAGCAGGGGTGCAGACGCCCTTCATGTTATTTTAGAGTTTTAACGAGATAAAAATGAGTAGTTTCAGATACCTGTCTGACATAAAAAAAAAAATAATAATAATAATAAATAAAAAAAAATAAAAAAAATGATAAAAAAGAAATTTCCGGAAGTCTTGCATCCCTGGGTGTTTTCAGGGTTTCGGGAGAACAGAGAAAAAGCCGGAGCCAAAGCCTAAGCCGGGTTTGACAAAAAGCGGCAGTCTCTTCTCTCAAGCAACTCGCCAATTGCGTGCTTGGTGAACGTTGCTGGATCGAAGGTGAACGGCAATACTAGGACATTGAGACACTTCCCGGCTTACCTGCCTGTCCCATCCTCTCAATCCCCACCCCCCCCCAAAAAAAAAAAGCAAATTGTCTTTCACTCCAGCATTGCGCGTTATTCTGTTCATCCCACAAGATCATCCAATTCACCATCGTCGATCCTGCCATCTTGAAAGCCAAGGACCTTTCCCTCCCCCCCTCAAAACAGAATGACAGGCCCCTGCTAACAGTCATGCGCGTGCCCGCGTCCCCTTCCGCACTCCCTCCCTCGCATAATGGGACAACATTCCAGCGAAACCGAATCTCGGTGAACTTTGGAAGCACGCTGCGGCAGTGGGCATAACTCATTTTCGTCTCCGGCTCACCCCCCCCCCCTTAAAAAAAGAAAGAAAAAAAGGGCAGAAGGAACGAGAGAGAATAAAAAAAGAGAGCCGTAGTTCTTGGCTGGCTGTGGACTAGAGGCAAAACAGTGATGAGAGGACTTTTTAAATCTTGGCTTCTGCCGTTTGTCCACACAACTGTGATTGTATCTATTCCCCCTGAAAAATCGATCTTAGTTATTTGATGCCATCTTTTTCCTCATTTTTTTATTTTTTTTTAAAGAAGACAGGTGAAACTCGATCTTTGAAATAGAAATTGACCAACAATGTGTGGTTGTTTTTTTTTCATTGATCTTTTTCCTGAAAAATTAGTGCCTTAAAGGATCCCCTGCCTTTGCAAACAGAGTGAATGGCAAGAGACATGGATGTTGTTTTGGCCGGGCTTTTATTCACGGAGGAGATTGACGTATGTTGTCAAGCATAGTTCAAGGTAACTAGGCTACGGTATGACATGGCCTGTGTACAGTATCCGAAGCGTGCGAATGGCGAGCTGAATTTGAGGCGATTTTGTTTCTGCCCTGACTTTCAGAATGTGGGGTAGAGTCCGGTTAGAAGCTTAGCCTTCTAATACGGGTCCAATTTGAGGTGTTCTTTATTTCGCTCGCTAATGAATATCAATTACGACATTGCGTTAATTACACTAAGAGAGATTTGAGTGTTATGAAAATTATTGCTTTCAGTAGTCAGCTTACTTCGATCGTTTTCGAGGATGAATTGATTTTGATGTGTTTATTTCAAAGTTTTGAACAAATGTTGCAAACTGCTCACTGACTAAAATGACCTACATGTAAAATGACCTAAAAACTTAGGGCGGACCTGCTGATTTGACCTTCGACCTACGAGAAAGGCCAAGCATGGTTGAAAACATCAAACCCCTAATTTTGAGCGTCGGGTGTGTGTTAATTTTCGTCAAATACTTTCAGGAACAAATCCAGTCTAGGTTTTTTATTCCCGCAAACCCCAACGTCCAGCGATGTGCGATTGGTGGATGCGATTAGAGGATGTTTACGAGGATTGTTCTCGTTTGGTGACAAACGCAATCGCTGCAAAACATGGCCATATCTTCGTTCTTCTTTGCCATAGGGGAGCTGCTCAAATAATGCATGATAAGTTGCTGGACGTCTGCAAGGAATTGCTCGTAAATTCAAAATGTGAGATGAGGCGTAAAAAATCCCCCGAAAAACAAAAAAACAAAAACACAACATTTTGGGATGTTGCTGTTAAAGGCGTTTGTTTTTTGGTTTTTTCCCTCTGGGCACTTTAAGCACACTGGCGCTGGGGGTAATCTTGCAATTACAACCCAGCCTGTCGTAAAGATATACGGGTTGCCAGGGCGACGATGATGTCATCACCCCTTGGCCCCGGAGATATATTTTGAACTCGGATCACTCTTGGGTGAGTTTGGTGAGTGCTAACCATGGCAATGCAATCCTGCTCATTTCCACATGCCCAATCCCCCCTTAGAGAAAAAAATATATCCCAAACTGAACAAATAAAGTGAGAGAGAAAGGAAGTAGAGAAAAACAAAATTGTCTTTTAATTTTTTTTTTAAGAATAGCGTATCACTCCAGGTCTGACAAGGTCAGTGTTCTGTGTTTTTCTCCTGTGAGCCTTTTCTGTTTTTCTTGTCAAATGTTTATCACCTTTTTTCTAAGGGGAGGGGGGTGCAGGTTGAGAAAAAAACTGCCTAGATGGTGACGTCGGTCAGACAAACAGACCCAAGGGAGACAACGTATTAGAGTACGCTGCTACGAACC
>OX465117.1:13501835-13534335 GCA_949987565.1 Luidia sarsii
TTAAGATAATTGCAAAACAGATCAATCTACTGATTTATGACGCAGTTCGTCGGATATGAATATTTGGAATTTGTGAAAAGGTTCTTGACCAGATGTTATTAGGTATACGGTACATCAAGTGTATACATCAAGGTCACTGGATTCAACTGACCTTGGTTACGGTCACTGGATGTCCAATGGACTTCAAACTACGCGCTTTCTACGTGTGAAAGTAAACTTCAGGCCTCTTGCACTGCGTTGACACTTGATCCCGCAAGGAGGATCAAATCCGGATCAAAACCGGGTGTCAACGCAACGCAGGATCAGATCCTGATCCCGGGATTTGTATCCTCCTCTCGGGAAGGATCAGACCCGGTTGAGATTCCCACAATTTGCAAGTGTAACGCAACGTTGATCGGAGCCAAGCAATGTCCTTGAGAGGTTCATTTCCTGGCTTCAAGTGTGGGGCATTCTTGCAAGTGAGTTGTCCTGTCAAGTCCCGCAGATAGTCGGGCTCCGAACTTCCGGAAAAACAACAACAACCAGTGCATAAACCCATGAGGCTCTCAGGGTGCCAGACTTTGGTCGGTGCCCCAGGGATGACCTTCTGACCCGGTCACCATAGAAACACAACGAACTGATTTGAAGTGGGTCCTGATCAACTTGTTGGAGGATTTACGTGAGGGGGGGGGGCTGTTTTGGCTATCAGTTTTGCATCTGACCGAGCACGGCCACAATCGCCACAGAAACAGAGACAAGTCAACATGAAACAATGCTTTGTTGTCACGCTATAAAAAAAAAAGATAAAAAAAAGATGAGTAATGATTTTTGCATCCTCAGGGGGGAGTTTTTTTTTTGTGGGGGATTTTTTTTTTTTCCTCATTTTCTCCGTTCCCATGACAACGGCACGGAGACAAACAAACATGCGACGAGGCACGAGCAAAAAATCTGCCCATCAGAGGGTCAAGTACGGCATTAGCGTCGGAAAGGACAGGAAAAAAAATAATAAATGAAGAACAGAGAGGTAAGAGACAGCTGCCGATTCCTCGTTCCCACGATTAGCTCGGCTCATGAATCGCGGAGCTCAGGATTTAGCTGACACAGGAAGTGTTTTAGGAAGGGTACTTCTTCTCTTGCTTAACTGTTCTCAGGCACCGTAAAAGCCAGACCCTAAAAAAAAAACAGTGACCAAATGCTGAGCTGCTTACCGGCGACCATGACCGAAACTAGACAGCTCTGCAGCCAATTTCAAGAAAAGTTGCGTAAGTCTTGAAGCCACAATGGCTCTTTTCGGCACTATTTAGAAAAGGCAGCAAAATGTTGCGTACGTTACGCAACAAAATGTTGCGTACGCAACATTTGAAGTTTCGTAAAAATCGGCTGAAGTTGCTTTAGATCCTCGCAGGAACTTTTCCCCGAAGGGCAGAATGTCAAAGTGCTTGAATGCGGCAACGCACACAATTCTCGGGAGGTTATTGTTTGCTCTATGATTCCAAGGCTATTCAAAGATTTTTTAAAGGGATTATTCATTTATGGAATTATCAGTAGTGGCACGCTGTTTAAAGGCCCTATACTGTAGATAGATACAACATTGGTAAAACTAAAAGTCAAAAGATTGCCATAGTTTGTGTGTTAAACCATTAAACATTCCCAAAAAAGTATAAAAAATATATGCACAAAGCACATGCCATACCTTTTTTTCCTCAGTTTTCTAACCCCTGAGATTTGGTGGTTGTCATGGTGAGAATAGCAGGAGTAATAGGCTTGTGGTGACACAATGTAAAAATCTTTGTGAGTATGTGTGGTTCTGAAAAGAACCGGAGGAACTCGATGTTTCGAACAGTGTGCTCTGTTTGTCTTCAGAAGAATGCTGTCTCCTACAGTCTCCTCGAGACGAACAGAGTACACTGTTAGAAACGTCGAGTTCCTCCGGTTCTTTTCAGAACCACACATACTCACTAAAGATAATTTGACATGGTGTCGCCACAAACCTATGACTCCAAATCATATCCCTAGCCCAGATTGTCGTACTTTGTCCCTGCAGTACCAAGACGGTAGCAGAAAACAATATAACAAATTGCAGATTCCTAACAATGTTTGCTTGCATGACTGAATGTTTATAGTACAAATGATTTCTTTTAGTCTTGAAGATTGGTATTTTGGTGTGTGTTTTCCACCCCTAAATCTGTAAATTGCAAAATGAGTTTGGGAGTACAAATTTCCTTTAGTCTCGGAAGGTTGGTATTTTGGTGGGTTTTTTTCTTCTTCCTAAAATTGCAAAAAAAAGAGAGTTTTCATGAGCATTGCTCAGATGCACATATATACATCACACCCCTGGGGGTGTATAGTAGTATAGCAGTATATATCTGTGATTTCACCGCTTTGTGACATCTGCCCCATTCTTGAGTGGGAAGGGGGGAGGTGGAGGCTCCCAATGGGTTGCCAAGGCAACGGCTCACCAGGGTGAGAGATGTGGTTGGGGGGGGGGGAGGAGGAAGGCCCACCTAGCATGCCTGGATAACCCCAGACTATAGATGCTGTCCATGACTATATCAATTGAAGAGCGAGAGAGAGAGAGAGAGAGAAAGAGAGAGGGGGGGGGGGACCGGTTGCTATGGGAAGGCGGCCATGTTTTCTCTAGCCGGCCAATAACAAAGACCAATGACGTCAATGGATGGCAAGGGCCCTGTGGGTGATTCCATAATGCATCAAGGGGGGGTTGGGAGAGGGTGTTCTGAGGGGACTACTAGGGTGCACGGCATGCACAGGCCACCCCAAACGATTTCTCTCCGATAATCATTATAATTCGGAGCCGCATGGAGATCTAACGACTGTGCAGAATGGCCACAGTCTGTGGGCCATGATGGGAATGCACGCACATAAGTGTGCGTGTAGGCGCGCATGTCAAATGTGCTGATGCTATGCCTCATTGCCTCATTAATTTTTCTATTTTTTTTTTTTTTTGGAGGGGGCCGGGAATTCGCTCAAAGAAGAATAACGGAATCACCGAAAGTGTAACCAGAATGCGCACATCCAGGCAGATCAAACGTGTACAGTGTGTACATGGACATACACACTCACTGTACATTGAGTTCATTTTCAAAACACTAAATCCATTAGGCCTACATGCATTTGCTCAGACGTGAGACAAAAAACAAAAAATATTTTCACTGCTTTAAAAAAAAAATGTATAACCTGGGAAGGTTACATTTCTGTGGGTAGATTTGATCATAATTTGTTTTCAACTGACACAACATTGGTCTGATTTCCATTTAAAAAGACCCAAGACTTCTTCTTTTTTTCTAAACAATCTCTTGCCTTAAATCTCTAACCGTGCTGTGAAATGATTTGTCTCAATATCACCATCTTGTGATCGAGAAGGGAAGATTGAGAAGAGTTTAATGAGATTTGAAGGTTTTCAAGGTGAGAATGGCAGGAGTATAATAGGTTTGCGGTGACGCCATGTAAATTCTCTCTTGTGAGTATGTGTGGTAATTCCCCCGGTTCTTTTCAGAAACACACATACTCGCAAGAGAGAATTTACATGGCGTCACTGCAAACCTATTACTCCTGAGAAGAGTTTACCTTGAAGTTTGAACATTCGACGGTTCTCGTTTTTTGTGTGCAGATGATTATGAATTTTGATATGCTAATTTGCGACAAATTACGAGACCAATTTGCTTTGTCATACATGTGTCGGCACGATTTCCTGCCAGCCGTGCGAAGGTTTATCAACTGGAGAAGCCACAACAAACAAAGTCTTCGGGAAGGGAAAACAAACATGATGTCAATGGTGCTACATGTACAGTGACTTAGTCCAATACTGCCTTTTGTTCACCTAGTGGACCGAAAAATGCACCATCATAATTATTAGCTTAAAATAATCAAACAAAAAATAAATAAATAAATGCCAAAAAAGCAAAAGAAAACCGAAATAAGTAAAACCCTCGGTATGCAGATGTTTTGTGAAGCAGGGTTTATTTCTTTGAGTACAGATGTCATGATTGAATCCTGCTGGGTATTGGCCACTTTGCCGGAAGGCAGTTGAATTTGGGATAGAGGGGAGGGGACAGTTGGGGGGGGGATTGTAGTTAACTCTGGTGGAATTTCCACAACCCTCACGCGAAGGCGTTTACACTTAGTCTGTCGGCCTTCGGAATTCTAGGATTCAAAGGGATGAAGGAGGGGGGGTATCCGTGGGATCAATGGCTGTTCAAGAACGGAAGCGTGTGATGCAGTCCTGGAAGTCATTCCAGTAACCAAACCATGGAGGTGAATTCACCGACGCCGTCGCTTCAACAAAACATTGGACAAATGATGACGGAAAACCAATGACTTTCAGAAAAAAAAATTGGCATCTTAAAACAATTTAGGAGCGGAGAAAGGTCCTGCCAAGGTTGCAGATGTCATGACCCTTCAGACGGCATGATTGAGGGGCCTTTTAGTAAAAGGTTGCTACTTGTGAAGGCTATTCAAAAGAGAGAAAGAGTATGACTAGCTTGTACTACGTGTAATTTCATCCAATAGTTCAGACACAGTAGTGACTGTATGTCCCAATATTAAGGAGTCATATTGTAGCTTAGATTTGAAGGTTTGCAAAGTGGAAATACTATGCGGAAGGTTTGTGGTGACACTGTGTAAAATCTCTTTTGAGACAGAGTGTGGCTCTGAAAAGAGCCGGTAACTCAACGTTTCGTGCAGTGTCTACTCTACCCGTCATCAGGAGACTGTGGAGTACGCACAACACGAAACGTCAAGTTACCGGCTCTTTTCAGAGCCACACTCCGTCTCAACGGAGATGTGTTACATGGTGTCACCGCAAAACCTTCCACTTTATATCTTAGCTGTTATGATACCACAGTTTCTAAGCATTAATTTGACTATTGTATCCATACTACGTATCTAAACTGTGGTCTCTACATGTACAATGTACAGGTTTTAAAATAAAATTCCAGGTTTTCAAGTAGAAATATTTCATTTAGAGTTGTTTCCTTATTCCAGCTTCTTCTTCTTATTATTCTTTAAGGGCCCGATACAACATTGCGAAGATCGGAAGACATTGACACAGATTTCCTTCTAATTTACACAGTAGATGGTCATGATAGAATCCTTGTACACATATACAAATGTATGTTGAAATCTTATCGTGTAGGATGCTGTACTTTTAGAGAAATCCTCACTCAAACATCGACAAACAGTTTATTACTTGCACAGAACGGTGCGAAAACCGTGACTGTTTTTTGCCGTTTTTTTATTTACTATCTCGGATTACCACTTGAGCTAAAACCTTCGCAGGATTTCTCTTATGGAATGTTGATAATGGTTTAACACACAAAACTGTGGCAATCGTTTGACATTTACCGATGTTGCATCGGGCCTTTAAAGGATGTTTTATGCAACAGCAGATCCACTAGCCACGCTGCATAGTGGATTCTTGCGGATATTTTTCAATTCCGTTTCTTGATGAGAATAGCTCGTGCCTAGTTATCCGAAAGCCTTCCGATCCAACCCTACAAGTTTTTTTTTTCTTTTCAAGTCAGCAAAGACAGATGAGTCATCGCCGATGAGCATGACAAATGGCGCTGGGACCCCGCGGGCCGGTGACGAAAAACTCTCCCGAGTGACGACATGCGTACGTAGATGCTCGTGACTCAATCTTCGGACGGAGCGAGTGAGTGACTCACCCCGTCTGTCAACTACACATGTACAACCCTGGATTGGCATATCAGTCAATCCATCCTATGTGCAGCAATGAATAATACATGGATCGGAACAAAGGCTAAGGTACATGTACATACTGCACAGTGTTAAACTGGATGTGAATGGAGAATGTGACTTGAGGAAAGACAAACTGCAATTTGAATGTGACTAGGGCCCAATTTCATAGAGCCGCTTAAGCGTGAAAATCTGCTAAGCAGGAAAAGTCTTCCTTGTGTTTTAAAACGGGATTACAAACCACACTGCCATGTGATGTCCATTGCTTTTGACTTGTATTCCAATCTTCTTTACTTAGGATGGAAGAATAGTGAAGGCGGGGTTAGCAAGGTGATCCTATGAATCATGACTTTTTGTGCCTTTATTTAAACAAATTTTGGCGCTTAAGCAGCTCTATGAAATTGGCCCCTGATTTTGTAAAAAACTGGTGTGTGTATATTATGTGGTATCTGTCTTTAGGGGTTCCTAATGTAACTTGAGAAAAGACTAATGTACACACTAATACATGTACATGTATGTGTACATGTACGTGTACATGTACATGCATGTGACTTTCAGACATCCCTCGTGTGTTTGTATTGTATGCCCTATCGGCTATGGCTGGAAAAGGCACACAAGTAAAGGTACATGTACAACGTATACATGTAGAATGGGAGCAGCCACTGCCTAGCCATTTACATAGACTGTGTACAATTTGAAGCCTTAGCCAATAAGTTTAAAGCTTCACTCTCAACTGCTCCCATCCTCCATCTTGGTCAGTACCCCCGCGTACCCATGGTTCACACAATCAGCACCACTCACGCAGGAAAAGGCGCCAGACTACTGTACATGTACATGTATATCTTGGCTCCACATTGTGTTTCTAACTTTAGGAGAGAGAATATTCCGAATTCACAACGTTTTATTATCACTCGGCCAATTCCCTGGGGCGGGGGAGTTAGAGGGTGACCAAGGTTAATTATAAATCCAATTTGTTCTTGTACAACACTGTCAATGATACACGGGGCACTGCAGTCTCATGGGATCTACATGTATCTGGTAATAAAGATAGACTACCCCCCCCCAAAAAAAAAAAAACCCAACCAAACAATGCCATGAATATTATGCAAATCACAGCGCACCAGTCTCTCAAGGTCGCCCATGCATGAAAACGTTTTGCCGCCGAAAGGGACAACCAAGTTTTTGTTTTAAGCATGGCCTTACGATGGCTCTAAACATTTCCTCTAACCACAGCATCGCCGACCAAAAAAAAAAGAAGAAGAAGAAAACCGAATCAATCCAACTTCCTCTGCTTGCCGCAATGGAATCACATCCATGCTGATTAAATTGCGTCTTTGTCTTTGGCCACAGCGCTCTACAATTTCATAAAGGCCCCAGTATTTTTTCTTTCCGTGCTTGTTTTTTTTTTCTCGGGGGGGGGGGGGGCAGCCAAAGCTCTGCAAACATCCACCCACACTTATTCCACCCACTCCCTGCACCCACTCATTCCCCCCCCCCCCCACCCCCCCCCCCCCCACCACTGTCGATATCATCGTTCTCTCTCGCTTCGTTTCTCTCTCTCTCTCTGCTGCTCTCTCCCGCAAACCCCTAACCCACCCTACAGTGGCCTTGGGAGGGGGATGCAAAATGCAACGCTGCAGCCCACTAGCCCCTGGGATGTCACAACACAACAATCTCCTACATGTCGCCCACATCTACTGCCCAGGCACTAGCTGCCACCTCTCCCTCTCTCTCTCCCCCCTTCTCTTGCATTTTCTCTGAATCTTCTTCTTTGCCATTTTCTCCACAGGTCTGTCTCTAGTCTCTTACAGTATGTGTCTTTCAATGTCTCTCTCTGTCTCTGTCTATCTCTCTGTCTCTTTCCTCTTATGTCTGTCTCTGTTTTCTCTCTTTCCTTCACTCTCTGTCTGTCTCTCTGTCTGTCTATCTTTCTCTCCGTCTCCTACCCCTATTTTGTCTATGCCTCTCTCTCTTTCCTTCACCCTTTCCCTGTCTCTTTCTATCTGTCTCTGCCTTTCAATGTCTCTGTCTGTCTCGTCTCTCTCTTTCTGCTTTTCAATGTCTCTCTCTGTCTCTCTGTCTTTCAATGTATCTTTTCCTTTGCCTGTCTCTTTCTTTCCTTCACTTTCCATTCTCTTCCTCTGTCTCTGTCTTTCAGTCGGTCTTTGTCTATGTGTCTCCCTGAGTCTCTCTGTCTTTCTCTGCCTGTGTGTCTCTTTGTCTCTCTGTCCCTCTGTCTGTCTGTCTGTCTGACTCTCCCCTCTTTCTGACTTGCCCTCACCCACCCCCCCCCTTCCCGCCCCTACCTCTCTCTCTCTCTCTAACTCCCTTTCTCTTTCCGTCTCTCCCTCTCCCCCTAACGTTCTTTCTGAGCGGCTCACAACAAAATGTCAACAGTTCACCGGGGTGCCTACTGCCCGGCGACGCGACCAGTATCCTCGTTAAGTGGTGCGCGAAAAACCGCAGGAACCTCTGGACCGCATATCAATCATTTCTCGCGCCGGGATTTCGGGAATCGGGAATTACGTCAGAGGAAACCCGAGAGGCATATTCGCCAAGTGGAAACCCACGGAACTCACCTTGCCATTACGACACAGGTTGCTCGTGCGTTAGCATGGACCTTAACACCTCTGATCTATCCACTGATTATACAGGGGTATCTCCACAAAAAAAAAAAAAAAAAAAAAAGCCTCACAAATTAAAATCATACGTTGACTAATACATTACTTTAACCACAGTACAGTACAAATTAATCATTCTTTCTATAAATATGCACGAGACGCATCCCTATCAATATACATGCGAAGAAGCCACTTGAAAGCTATTTTGTCACAAACCCCCGGAGTTTTAGAAACAGCTGTTAACTGGCTATTAAAGCGACTTAGCATTTTTTAGTATGATCATTTGGGAATAGTCTGATTTACTGTATGTCTCAGATGGTTGAAATCTTGAAACACACTGTGAACAAGTATACATCTGTATACTGTACGATCAATCGCCAAGGCGATGAGAGATGCACAGAAACCGTATGATCTATGGGAAGTTATGAATCGCAAGTTGAGTTACGATGCATTGTAAGGCTTTGTGAAATCCATCCCTTTTCAATTTTCGGCACCATGATTAAAACTTCAGACCAGAATTGAGAGTGCATACATACACATACATATGTACATGTACATGTACAGTACACTAATGACATGTTTGACCATAGAGGGGATTGACAGAGACAAATGTGATGTACCTACAGTGATACATGTGGCAATTAGCCCTGTTTACAAACTTAAAGGGATAACAAAACATTGGTCGAGGTCAAAGAATAGCATCCATATGTTGTCTGATCCAACATATGCATGAAATAGCACACCTTTGAACATTTCAGCTCAATCCGCCAACCGAGTTTCGAGAGAATAGTGAAAACTGCTTCATTTGTTTTGTGAAAATGCATCAATCAATGTAGGCTATTGTTCCGAACAATCGTTTGGATCTAGGGGTGAGACGTAGATGATTTCTTTTACTCTTATCTCCAAAAATACAGCATTTTAGGCAGAAATATTTCAATGCGATGTTTCTACAATCCATCTTCAAACTGTATAAGTTTCATGTAAATCGGTCATGTGAATATTTCTGTTTTTCAAACTTACCAATGTTGTGTAGAGGCTTTAGTGTACATAAACACCTACTGTACCGTACTACATGTACACGTACAGCATGTACAGTCAGTGTGCCAGGGCGTGTGTGATGGTGTACGTGTACACATGTACATGTACATGTATGTAAATGTCTACAGCTCAACATGTGGTGTATGGTACATGTACATGTACATGTACATGTACGTATGTACGTGTACTGCTGTGAATTCCTCATAAACACTTGGCACATGGCAAGCCTGTACATGTACATGTACTGTACATACATTGTACCTGTATGTCTACATGTACATGTACATGTACATGATGTCAAGCACTGTACATGTACCTTTGCACGATCAATCTGAACAATGGTAGAGAAAATGAAAACAAGAAATCAAACACAAAGGTGACCTCGCCAGTCTTGTGCACCGCTATAAAGATCTACACAAACGTAGGTGTTGGCAAATCTGCCCCCCCCCTCCCAAAAAAAAGAGCCAAGGAAAAATAAGCATCCTATCGCCCGTGACAAACAGAGTTGACATTGCCCTGAGTAAGAAGCTTTAGCCTCTGTCCCGACATGGTTACTTAAATCCCCAATTTTCTTTTCTTTTTTAAGGCTGCGTGACTTTTGAGAACATTTCTTGCTGAAGGTTACCACCCTTGCATGAACGCATCACAAACCTTGCATGAATGGGTGCAAGTACAAAGGCTGAAAGGCAAATGGGCCATCCTTTCATTCTGGCCTTTTCTTCTTTTTCAAGGAGATTGAATTTAGCAAATATCATTGAATTAAGAATGCTTGAAGCTGAAAATCGAAGCACAGATATTTTGGGGGTTGGTTTGGACATAAAAAAATTGGTTGTGTGTGTGGGCATGAATCTAGTACTAAGTCCAACTGTAAGTCCAATCGGTTGAATAGGTCTCCACAGGGAAATTGTAAAGGTGTAATACACATATTGCCGGTCTCCACAAGGTTTTCACAAAACTGGTATTTGGAAATAACTAAAAAACGGGAACATTTGTGATGGGTAAGAATCAGTCGCAAATTGAAGTGTTATAACATGTACATGAACATGTATTATAAGGGGCATATGGTCCACATTTCTACCCCGGAATGTGAATGTAGTTGAAATGGGAGCATTTTTATAACATCGTTACTCACACGGTTGTATCATGGTTGCATAGTGTACATGTATGAGAACAAACCCATGTCTCCACAGGGCTACAAAAATGGGTACTGTATGTGCGTGCGTGTAAAATCCCCCCCCCCCCCACCCCCCTCGAAAAAAAAACTAAAAGTCACGGGTGAGGGTCAACGCGAGTAGCGCCATGCATAAGTCTTTGGGTGATTGGGTTTGGCGATAGCGCAATCGATATATCTGCCAAACCTTTACGCCATCACCTGACATGCAGTCCCCAATTGGGTGCCTCGCAATCAAATCAATACAAGTAAATTTTTCATGCGATTGGGTGAGTGGGGTGAGGGGAGTGGGTTGAAGGGCGGGTGGATGGGTGGGTGGGTGGGCGGGGTTGACATTTCGGTCCGTCTGGGCAGTTTCGGGGGAGTGTTGTGTGCACGGCGCAGCCGTGCCTGCCTGATTCACGACGCCCACAAAGAGGCTGCGCCTAGTAAAAAAAAAAAAAAAAAAAAAAAAAAAAACGTACAAAGGTTGTGCCCACTCCAACCCTGACACGCACCCACGCACCCGCCCGCACACCCTCAGTGACACAAATTACTCCGCAGTCGCTGGGGTGTGGGTTGCCCAACGATCCACCCCCGTACTAATATAAAACATGATTACGCCCAGACTGGGCACGCACCTGAAATTGGTGATATCGATTGCTCGTCCTTGCGCGACGGTCGGGCTAAAGCTCTCCGGTGTGGGTGTACGCAAACAACAATAACTCTCTCCACCCCCCCCCCCCCCCACTCCCCTGGAGCCGCACCCTGCCCCTAACGACCTCTCCGTCCGTCCTGACATTTGGGATGCAAATTTTGGGCGGTCATCGCCGGGTATTGGTTCGATCGTTTCCGTCCGGGTTGGCGCCAACATTTTGTGGAAATTTGTGCACCGTTGTCACTCTGCCCTTAATACGTGAGTTGCTGGGGGTGAAAGACGAACAGAGTACTGTTCGAAACGTCGAGTTCCTCCGGTTCTTTTCAGAACCACACTTTACTCACAAAAGAGAATTTACATGGTGTCACCGCAAACCTAATTATCCTGATCTCACCAGTGTTGTGTAAGGGCTTTAAAGCCTTCGTTTACACAAACGGCCGGTGTGCGGCCCTCGACTTACCCAGATATCCAGCTGGGGACCGCTGTAGCGCTGCCCCTCAAAAACCTCGGGTGCTGCGTAGGGTGGGCTCCCGCACCAGGTGGCTAACTGGTCGCCGGGCGTGAAGAAGTTGCTGAACCCAAAGTCGGCGATCTTGATGTTCATGTTGGCGTCCAGAAGGAGATTCTCCGCCTAAAAAAAAAAAAGGCAATTTTTTTTTAAAAGGATTTGGAGCAATGTGTAAAACAAAATGTTGATTTAATTTGTTTTTCTTTCTTTTTTATGATGAAAGATCACCAAACACAAGACCTGTCTTGTTCACTTGAGTTGATGGATCCAGGAAAAAATAGAAGAGGAATAGATATATAAAGACAGTAAACAGAGTCAAAGGGAACAAAGGTATCTATTCATATTCCTCTTGACTTAAATTTTTTGACCAAATTGAAAATATAAAAAAATTATGAGGGCTTCATGTTTTCATCCTTTATTGACCTTTCTCAAATTCTAGGATCGAAACGTCAGGCCCACTAAATTTTGAGATTTGCATTTTGGTAATTTTAGTCAGTAAGCAGTTTGCAACATTTTTGTATCACTTTATATCAAATAAAGTTAGATTATCTTTCAAAGTTTTCTTTGCCATGTTTTTCAATTTGTAATTTGTTTGACTTGAATTGAAAAAGCTGCATCCACTTTGTGTGATCCCTGAGCTGTGTGATCCCTGATCCCTTTTCTTAATTAAAGCCCCTACACAACATTGGTCGAGGACAAAGAACAGCATTCATATATTGTCTGATCCAACATATGCATGAAATAGCATACCTGTGAAAATTGCAGCTCAATCCGCCAACCGAGTCTCGAGAACATTGTGAAAACCGCTTTCTTTGTTTTGCGAAAACGCAGCATTTAACGCCGTACTGTTCCGAAAAACAGTTTAGATCTCGGTGAGACGTAAACAATTTATTTTACTCTTTTCTCCCAAAATACAGCATTTTAGGCAGAAATATTTCAGTGCGAGGTTTCTACTATAACCATCTTCAAACTGTATAAGTTTCAGGTAAATCTGTGAACATTTCTGTTTTTCGATCTTACCAATGTTGTGTAGGGGCTTTAATTACTAGAAACTCAATAATGGTTTGCCTCAAACCAGTGTATCTATAATCGATAATTTTATTCTTTTTTAAACCTGGTCAGCTTCCTTCCTGTACTTTGTTAAAAACAGTCCAAGGTTTTCCGAGACACGCTGAGTTTGGAAAACACGACAACACACTGACGTTGTGTACTTCTGCACAGGGGAGGTCACGATAAGTGCACAACAAACTCTGACGTCAGCAACCTAGATTTGGAAATGTATTCCTGGAACAAACTGACACCCTTAAAAAAAGAAATACGCAAGGAAAAAAAAAAACAACCCCGCTTGGGAATAAATTCTAATGCTATACCCCGCCAACCTCTGTCTCCTCCCTAAAAATCTCAGCCATGATCCTAGTAGATTTATATAGACTCCGCCTTAAACTTCTTCTTCTTCTTCTTCTTTCGTCTTTCCTCATCCTCTTCCGATAAAAGGAAAACAACACGGCTATATTTAGGCCCAGTGATGAATGTTAAAAATATGGTGCCGTGATTGCTTTGGCGGATGAGCTACATGTAGGCTCAGGCACAGGCGGGCTACAGGAGGCCGTGGTCGACTCTTATTATTCAGTGTTTACATCCCGTAAGAGAAAGCAAGAAAGCATGTCTTCTTGTCAATCTTGTCATGAGAAACCAGACCCCCCCCCCAAGAAAAAAAGAAAGATTTTCAAGAATGTGTGTTAAAAAAAAAAAATCAAGAATTTTTATGGAGGTTTCATAGGGGTATGATCACGTCCTGATCTAATGATGCGTATACTGCAAGAGTCTGTTAAAATTCAGTGGGACGTCGTTCTAACGAACATCCCAAGACGCATGAAAATTGTTCAGTATGGCGGTTGTTCTTTATAGAAGTTGCGGGCGCATATCCATGGACGTGAAATTGGGGAGCCAAAGGGCATGTTCGTTGTAACCGAATGTTCGGTATATCGGCGTTCGTTATAGCGATGTTCCGCTGTACCACCATTGCGTCTGTCAATTGGGGTTGGCTTCATTGAATCGGTTTGAATTTCTTTTCTTTTTTTCCCCCGGTGGGAGTCGAACCTACCTTTAGGTCGCGATGGACAACCCTCCGTTGATGGCAGTATTGCACAGCGTTTATGATCTGCCAGAATTTCTTCCTGGCTTCTTTCTCGGTCATGCGACCGTGGTTGGCAAGGTAATCTGTTGAGAATTGCAGATGGGAATGGAGGAAAGGGGGTTAGTGGGGCGATTGGGAACAGCTGACCACTTTCGCCGTCTGCATTTGAGACAGAGACCCCAGACTCTAGCCCCCGTGTACGTCTTGACTTCCCGCCATCTCAACCAGCGCTTGAATTGAACGATGGCCACGACGGCCAGTGCCGTCGTTGCCCTCTTTACTGGCCGAGGTGCCCCGCAAAAATCCACGTCTTCACGGCCAGTTTGGCCATGCCCTATTTTTACCTTGGCCGTCGTGCCCTTTTTTGCATTGGTAAGCGTATTTACAGTTGTTTTTAGACTGCATTTGGATTATCAGGGAGCGATGTCAACTCAATCAGACAGAGAAGTCAAAAGAATGCGCGATCGTGTGAACAACGGCTGCGTTAATGTGTAACCACTGGCCTTGGTGCCCCCAAAAATTTTGCATCATTCAAGGCCAAAGTGGCCTTGCCCTGAAAATTACCAACTTCAAGGCCTGCTTAACCCAAACTACATACATAGCCCTCACCAACCCCCTCCCCCACCCTTCCCATGTACACCCAGTCCCACAAAATACCTACCCCTCCGAGCCCGACCCCGATCCAATCTTCGATCATTCCAGCCAATACGCCTCATATCCCTCTAAACCCATTCCCCTTGTCACCCCAACCCATGTATCCCAAGTAGTGACAACCCACCTCTTTCTCCTCTACATTCCAAAGCCTTAACCTCTCTCCCCCACCCCTATCCACTCTTAACCCCCCCCCCCCACTCCTGCCCCACCAACAAACTGCCACCCCACTTGACCCAAAACCATCCCCTCTAAACCCTTTTACCACATACCCATCTACACCCTGATCTCCCCTCCTTGCCCCCAACCTGTGTACCCCTCTGTCTACAACCCACCCCTTACCCGTACTGCATTCCATACAGTCCCTTTCCCTTTTTTGTCCCCAACCCCTTCCCTCTTGGCTCCAACCCTTGCATCCATTCTTCAGCTCAACCTATGTAACCCCAAATCCCTTCCCTTCAACACCCACCCTTTCACTTCCAAGATACTCCCTCATTTTTGTCAAACGTGATAAACTCCACAACTCAACCCGACCTTCTTTATTTCTAAATTAATGTGCGCCAACACGTCCTGTAAAAATAAAACTGACAGCAAGCGAGATTCAAAAATAGCTTCCCCTCTTTTTTAAACTGGGAATATCTAAATGCTTTTGAGTCTCCACACAACACGGCAACCCTGAAAACCCATTTTCAGAATTCCATTAGAATTATTCTGCAGATGCCAGCCATGCCTCCTAAACCCTTGTGTATTGTGCCGTCGCTGCCAGTCGACCGAGAACATATGTGACTTAAGACCCTCCATATCTTGGTTGGAAAGGAGAGGAGAAAGGGGTAGGAGGAGGAAGAGGAGGGGGAAGAGGAGGGGGAGGAGGAGAAAGATGAGGGTGAGGAGGAGGAAGAGGGGGGAAGAATAGGAAGAGAAGGAGGAAGAGGAAGAGGAGGAAGAGGAGGGTGAGGAGGAGGAGGAAGAGGAGAAGGAGGAAGAGGAAGGGGAGGAAGAGGAGGAGGAGGAAGAAGAGGAGGAGAAAGAGGAGGAGAAGGAGGAGGAGGGGAGAAGGAGGAAGAGGAAGGGGAGGAAGAGGAGGAGGAGGAGAAGGAGAAAGAGGAGGAGGAGGAGAAAGAGGAGGAGGAGGAGAAAGAGGAGGAGGAGAAGGAGGAGGAGGAGAAGGAGGAGGAGGAAGAGGAGGGGAGAAAGAGGAGGAGGAAGAGGAGGAGGAGAAAGAGGATGAGGAGGAGGAGGAGGAGGAAGAGGAAGGGGAGGAAGAGGAGGAGGAGGAGAAAGAGGAGGAGGAGAAGGAGAAGGCGGAGAAGGAGGAGAAGGAGGAGGAGGAGGAGGAAGAGGAAGAGGAAGGGGACGGGAGGAAGAGGAGGAGGAGAAAGAGGAGGAGGAGGGGAGGAGGAGGAGAAAGAGGAGGAGGAGGAGAAGGAGGAATAGTACATGTGTGTGTAGGAGGAGAATGAAATGTCTTGCATTCCACTTTGAATTTAGTATAAAGTCAGAGGTGGTATATTTGGCATAGCCACGCGACCTTGTAAAAAGATGACGTGCGGAGGAATATAAAGTTTTCAGGTCAGCACACAGGAAAACATCTGAAGTATTCTGAAACATCGCCTGGGTGAGGGGGTCCGGGACCAGACTGAAAAGCGATGGGAGGGGAGGGGAAAGGCGTTCCGGAGGCCAGACTATATCTTTATATGTTTTCTCGCATTAATTCATATGCGGATGAGAGGAGAAATACTTTGAGGGTTGGCACCGATCGTGCAGAGGAGGGGGAGGGAGGCGGGAAGAGTGGAAGAAGAAGAAACCATTCGCCGAAAAGGTCAGCGAATTAGAAGTTGCGTGTTTACACGCAAACAAATCAAAAGATCCGGTGGCCCGGCGTGGCAGGCATGAAGGTCGGAGGGGTTACACGAGAATGCCAGAATGGGGGAGGAGGACACGATCGTTGCGAGGGAACTCAGAAGAAGAGGAAGGCACATATGCCGCGGCACGAGACGGGTTAATGCCACCGCTGACTATCTGCCACGAGGGAGGCCGACCTGCCGGCCCGCCATACGTCAAATAGCCGACATTTGTGAGAGCCGCTCAAAACAAAGACGCCGGCCGCTCTAAATGTCAGGCCCAACTCTCCCACCCTCCAGCCAAAAAAGTCGCATGCCGAAAACCCAGGGAAAAGGCCAACCCGTGGCCAGCACTGACGAGAATCCCGTTCGGTATTTTCGTGCGAGAGACGAGAGTGCGACCGGCTGCAAATCTGCGAATTGCTCTTCCCTCCTCTTTCGTAAAAGTCAACTACAATCCTGCGGAAACATTCCAACACAAGCTTGATTGAGAAGGGCAAAGCGGTTTTTCTTCATTGACAATAATGTTGAGCAAATTTGACAGCTAGCCTTGGAATTCTTTCCGCAGATTGCATTACGTCCCATCCTGTTGTTTACCAAACTAAGGGTAAACTTTTGATTAAAACCGAAGCCATGCAAGGCAGAAAGAACAACAAACAATCCTCTATTTATACTCACCAAACATTTCACCATTGCTTGCGTATTCAGACACCAAATATAGCATACTCCTCGTCTCCATAACCTGTCATATTCAAACAAGTAAATTCGAAATAATTATAGATATAGATATAGAAGGCCATCCACATCCGACTTCACCACAACAACCTCAACCGGGACAGCGGTATTGACATCCCCGGTTTCTGGCTCCCCACCATCTGACGCCACCGACCCATCACGGGAAGGCTCGGTAGAGGACGCCAGAGCCGCGCACCAAACTGCACGATCACCGACTACGACGTACGCAAACCAGCACACAGGAACCAGTGAAGCGGATATAAACGGACGCCGCAGCGCGCATTCTTCAGTTGCCCGATGAAGGTTAGCAGTTCCAGCAACCGAAACGTCGCTACCAGCATCGATACATCGCGTGACTTTGATCACCTTTCTCCTTACTTAATTATAGATAAGTTGGACAAAAGTGGCGAGAATAGAAAATTTGACAGGATCAGGGCTTGAACCCGAGACCTGTTTTTGTTTTGGTCATACTGCCTACTGTAGGTCTGGTATCCAGCCCCTTAGGCATGTTAGGTAAGGGCCTTTGCCAGGCAGTGCCAGGCAGAAGCACTTCATCATTTAAACAGATTAGAGGCCCCATACAACATTGGGAAGATTGGAAACATCGATGTCCACATATTTCCTTCTAATTTTATACACAGTTTGTAGATGGTCATGATAGAATCCTCATGCTGAAATCTTACGGTCTGGGATGCTGTACTTTTTGAGAAATCTTCACTCAAACATCGACAAATAGTTTATTACTCACAAGTAATAAATTATTTCTTACACTACAGAATGGTGCGACAACCGTGACAGTTTTTTGCCCTTTTCTACTTTCTCAGATGACCATTTGAGCTAAAACCTTTACAGTAGTGCCTTTTTGGAATGTTTTATGGTTTAACACACAAACTGTGGCAATCTTTTGACGTCACAATGAAGTAAAAAGTAATGATAAAAACCCATACAACGTACCAGACTGAATCTGTTCTCAGCAGAAGGGCGTAAGGTGATTTCAGCGTCTGAATGCACTTAAATGCCAATCTCCCGGGCACCCGACAAATTGTGGTAACCATGGCTACAAGTAGTTTCTTTGGCATTTTTCTTCGATTGTTCATAAGTTCCTGGTCAGTTTTTCTCACCAACCCCCCCCCCCAAAAAAAAGAAAATACCAATGCACTTTAAAGGTCACATCTGAAACTGAAAGAGGAAGACTTCAAGAGCTGTCCTTTAAAAGTTTGAGATTTCGAGCCGATCATTTCAGAAGCAAACTCGGGTAAGCACAGCACGGAGACCTGTGATGTTTTTACGAGTGAGCTTTGAAAAAAGAAATGTGCTTTGCAATAAGTTCATTATTTTTGAATGAAGAATAGACTTTCCCCCAGTCCCTCACCTGATAAAGCTTGATGATATGAGGGTTGTGTAGCATCTTCATGATTGCTACTTCTCGGTAGACCTTCTGCAGATTGGTCTCGTCTAACCTGGACTTGTCTATGATTTTGATAGCGACCTGCGGGAACAAGACAGAACATGGGCACTTGGTTAAGAACAAGTGATGATCAGCACACGCATCAGTGGATAATTTCTATTTAAAGTCAATTCTGACTATTTATTTGCGCGTCCTTTGACTGGAGAAGAAGAAGAAAAGAACGTGCATTGTGTTTCTTTTTTCCAAAGTTAAATTGCAAAGAAACAAACGGGGAGATTTGAGAAAGAAATGGTTACTTTCGGGAAAAAAAACTTGTAAAAAACAAAGTGCAAGTTGGCATGTACATACATGTGTACCCCCCTAAATGTAAATGTGACAGCACAGTGTCTTGTATAGGCCTAGTGTTTGCATTTTGATGAAGTACATTTTGATGAAGTTGTACACATACATATGTTGTATTACGTTGTACATGTATGTACATACAGTAAACTATTAAACTTAGAGTTAGACACTCTTCCCAAATGGTTAATCTTTGAGTTCTGTATGTATGTTGGTAGTTAGTAGAGAGATGGAGGGAGGGAGGGAGGGAGGGAGGCAGGCAGGCAGGCAGGCAGGCAGGGAGGGAGGGAGGCAGGGAGGGGGAGGGAGGCAGGGAGGGAGGGAGGGAGGCAGGGAGGGGGAGGGAGGCAGGGAGGGAGGCAGGGAGGGGGAAGGAGGCAGGAAAGGAGGGAAGGGAGGTACATTGTGTAGGCAGGCAGGCAGGCAGGCAGGGAGGGAGGCAAGGGAGGTACATGTAGCCAGGCAGGCAGGGAGGGCCAGAGGGGGAGGAAGGCAGGGAGGCAGGCAGGAAAGGAGGCAGGCAAGGAGGCAGGGAGGTAGGGAGGGAGGGAGGGAGAGAGGGGAGGCAGGCAGGACCAGAGGGCAAGAGGGGGAGGGAGGCAGGGAGGGCTAGGGAGGCAGGGGAGGGAGGCAGGCAGGGAGGGGGCATGAGCCTGTACCGGGGGTCATACATGTGATGACGACAATATCGGCGCACGACATAGGCAATGACGCGCAAGTGCAGCTGGCCGGCGGAATGAGGGTGAGGGGGGAATTCTGGGAAACCGAGGCAATGGTCGCTCCCTAAACAGCCGAGTATTGATCGGT
Organism: Luidia sarsii; assembly: GCA_949987565.1. Taxonomy (NCBI): domain Eukaryota; kingdom Metazoa; phylum Echinodermata; class Asteroidea; order Paxillosida; family Luidiidae; genus Luidia; species Luidia sarsii. The sequence goes on from OX465117.1 coordinate 13,521,423, forward strand.
ACACCGCATGCCCGGCTGACATAAGTGCGGGGATAAATGCAGACATTCCTGTCAGAGTGAAGGCGTCTGGAAATTGCAACAGTGTCTGACGTGCCATTAATTCATCCTTCTCAGCTTCCCCTTGCTTCCTTTTCCCCAAGAAAAGCCACCAATTAGAGTTTTCTATTTTGTCCTCTTTTGTCTATTTTGTCCTCAGAGTTTTCTATTTTGTCCATCTTTTAGAAGCAAAAAGTTATCTGCTTCCAACGCTGTACATACATACATGTACAGGTACACGTTTCTCATTCATTTTGACCCTCTTTAAAAAAAATTTTTTTTTTAAATCGCGAGGCAACATACCAACTTGAACGTGAAGATCATGTTTCGTCTACAAACTGTAATATCTAAGTGTTTAGCCTAAAGGACACAGAGTTTTAAGAGCCTGTGCAGACCTATTCATACCCTTCTTTCAACAAGATGCGCGGGAGCCCCAGATATATGACCATTCTGCACTGGCATGACAAAGAGCTCCAGTCACTACAGCAATTGTAGGGTCACTCTCAATGGAATCTAGATGTATGGTTAGAATGTTAGCAATTTCTTTGGGGTTAATTTTTAGCATTATTTTGTGAAAATCCGAGGGCAAAACAAACAAACCAGGCCTCTGAATTGAGACAAAGGAACTTGATTTTTTTTTATTTGGAAACGTTGTTTGCTCATCCTCAGTCATTTTTAGTTAATGAGTCTATTTGGGAGCAGACAGCTGCAAATTAAGTTAATTAACACATGTACACATGTATGTGTATAATTTGCTAAAGTATGTCAAAATTATGTGCAGGTGTTAATGCCAAATGTACACGTGTGTACCTACGTGTATGTGCGCTGCTGCAGGTGCTTATGTAACGGCAATGCACGATCGCACATGTACCCGGTACCTACCCCCAGAACTGTGGGGTTCTACGTCGTCCGCTGCTCACCTAACCGGAACCCTACAGAAAACTATGCTTTTCTCCCATCTAGCTTCTGTGTCACGTTCACTAGTGCTATGGCATAGGGATCAGCAGGTTCAGCATAACTCTTAAAATACTGCTTCATTTGGCCCAAGATTTCTAGCAAATGTGGTTTACATGACCAGTTGCACACAGGTACGTGGTATGTAAACCACATTTGCTAGAAATCTTGGGCCAAATGAAGCAGTATTTTATGAGTTACAGTGTGTATGCTGAACCTGCTGATCCCTATGCCACAGCACTAGTGAACATTACACAGAAGCCTATGGGGGAAAAAACATAGTTATCTGTGGGGTTCCGGTCGGGAGAGCAGCGGACGACATAGAACCTTACAGTTATGGGGGTACCCGGTACCTCCCTTTGTAGCAACAACAGAGTGCCTGCAATTTCTCAGTGCTTTGCCCCATTACTGGGTGAAACCAGTCTTAAAACAAAGCCATTATCAGAGACCACAGCAACTACCCGGGTAGTGCATATCCCAAGCATTCTGCACGTACACGTTCATTCTAGTACAAACAGCAAAAAGCTCATGTCATTGAACTTTCTGTGGTTTTTTTTTTCTCTTTCTCTAACTGCAGTGAGGTCACACGTGCGACCCCCCCCCCCCCCACCATCACTATCTCCTCAACCCCTACCCACAAACCCATGGCTGTCTGACGTTATGCCAGGAGACCCAACCTAAAATAATACCCCTCAAACACACACCACACCACACACTCACTGTCAGACGGTTCGTTGGGATCAACAAGGGAAGTAGGGAAATGAATCAGATTTTTGGAATTCCTGGCTCTGGCGCCCCCATGTGTTAAAAACATTTTGATGGGAGGAAAAAGGTTGACAGAACCCGGAGGGGATTCACAGCTGGAAATGGTTTAGGTTTTCATTTTTTTAAAAATATTTTCTTATCACGGTTTTCCTCTTCTTTTGTCCGTGGGGCAGGGGAAATCCTTGAATGATTCCTAAATTCCAAGCAAGACGGATTTTTCAACGAAATGATATGCAGAAAGAGGATTTTTTGGGTACATTTATTTGGGGGAAAAGCTCTTCCACAATACAATATGGATTATACTATGATTTTCATATTAGTTTTGAGATTTGCTGCAATTGCTGGAATTTGACAGTTCATTGATCTGAAAATTTGGAATGCTTACAGACTCAAAGTTAGTTACAAAATACTTTAAATACAAAAAAAAGAGCAAAAGTACTATCTTTCAAAATCTGGCTTTGAGAAAGGTCCAGCTAAAGATTGAAACATCAGGTACTCTAGATTTTCAGAGATTTGTGTAATTCTGGACTTTTTTCTGGTCATTTTGGGGGTCTTTTCTGATCTTTTTACAGCCACACTCCATCTCAAAAGAGATGATTTTAATACATGGCGTCACCACAAACCTCCCACTAGCACTAGTCAGTAAATTTCAATTTGTATCATTGTAGGTTTCATCCTGATCCAAATTGTTCAGGATGTGCATGCACGTAAATCGGCTGACCGTTAAGAAAACAAAAACCTAAAAAAGGCTGAAAGGTCACCAAGTTTTGGACCAAATGTCAGAGAGCTGGCCAACGGTTATCTCTAAGCTTGGGGCTGCCAAAAAAAAAAAAAAAATCCTAAAAATATACTGCAATTGCATCACAAACTTCCCTCCTTCCTAAACCCTGATCCCCACTCCCCCCCCCCCCCACTGATAAATGGACTCAAATTTGGGCAAAAATAGGACGCCGCTAAATTTGGGCTACTGCCATGACTGCATGGTGTGCAGCAGTTGCCGCAGACATGGTCTTGTGCAGGGTCGACCGACTGACTGGTCGACGTGTGTCGGTGACGCCAGTATTTGGGGCTTTTCACGTGCGTCATTGTGAGCCAAATCCATTGATTTCCAATCAGATAAACACTCTGATTGAGCGCATGTTCTGATTACTTAGTGTGAGCAAACAACCACTGCATTGGACAAGACGGACCGACAGGATCTCAACGGACGCCGCAGCATCCAGTCTTCAGTTGCCTGATGAAGGTTAGCAGCCCTAGCAACAGAAACGTCGCTACCGCCAGCAACACGACATCGCGTGACTTTGATCACCTTTTTCTCCTTGTTTGTACCAACTCCATGAACAACTGTTTCCTTTCTATTGAACCACTGCATCGTTTTGGGTTTTTTTTTTAATAGAGGAACCTTCCTATATACTCAAAAATCACACAATTTGATTTCAATTTCAGTATAAATTTCAAAATGGTAAATCACTGACTACTGGGTGTACTTTGCACAATTTGTTTTAGGTGTCGTTTTAAATTGTGCCAATTTTTCTCTGGCATATTTATCGAGGACATGTGAGTCATTCAATATCATCAAGATATTCTTCAGTGATGGAACAGATAGGCCTAGAGATAGCATTTGGATAAAATGTCCTTGGGTCAAGACAAATTTAGGTATTATCAACTCTGGTAACAGGTAACCTTTGACCTACATGTACTAGTATATACACTGTAGGTACAGTAGGTCATGCTACACGTACCAGTACATGTACCATACATGTACATGTACAATGTAACTTCAAAACTATAGATCTATCTCATCTATAAAAACTACCTAACTCATCGACATGTACGTGTACGTATACATGTATTTAACCTACAGTGTATTGATGGTCAACATCTGTTAGAAATGACGTCAGGATACTGTAATACCGTAAGGACCCGACAAGCGTCAAAGTATGGGCGGAAGTAAAGAGCACCGCTACATGATTGTATTCATGCAATGTGACGTACGTTCAAAGTTACCAGTTCCATGAAGCTACATGTACTACATTTGTGTATGATACTACTGTACGATGTACGGAATGTGGTTTTATACATGGCAGCGCTCTTTACTTCCGTCCATACTTTTGTAAAGATGGCAGCCTCCATGGCATTTCAGTCTGGTGCCCCCTATTGTCTATCTAAAGGTTATTAAATATGTGTATGATCAAAACATCTTATTTACTCTCTAACATCTCAAGAAATATCAAGAATCACAAATGTACAGTGTTTGAAAGGCCATTTCAACTCCTTGCTCTTTTTCAAGAATTACACTGAGAACCGACTGGAAACTTGTCATCAATTTGTAAGAGAGAAGAATTGAATTAACTGATCTGCAGTCGAATCCCAGCCTGTGGGTTAATGTACATGTAGCAGGGGCCATTTTCATAGATTTCATCTGATTCAATGAGGGTTTGCCCTGCTCGACGTGATAAACACTGAGTGCCCAGTGCTTTATTGCCCGATGCCTGATGAAAACAATTTCAGGCAACATGGGTGGGATTCCAACCCGCGACTCCTGCTTTCTAGTGCATAAGTCGAGCAGGGCAAAACCTCGTTGAATTAATTCTCCTCGACACAAACATAAACTGTATTCTTGGTTGTTCTATATTTTGATATTTATCGATTTCGCGATATCACTTTTTGTTGATTATCGATCGTATCGAGCGCATTTCAGGATATCGCGATATTTTCTCGACGATATATCGATTATCAAAACCAGAAATTTCGGACACAGAACAACCTTATTCATCACCAACATTTGCTAGAGCACAAAAAGCATACTATGTGATTCATACCTGGGATCAGCTTGCAATCCCAAACTTCACTGACATAGTAAAGAACAAAGGGATACAAGTCAATTAGTGAACACTCTTTTTTACTCGCTTTTTGTATCCTTTAATTATTGTTTTCTGATTTTCATCTGTTTGTGACGCAAGGTAACAATTGGAGAGCCACTTGATTGTGATTGAGTTCGCATTTGGTAGTCCGTCAAGGCTGTTGCCATCGCATTTGTATTGTGTTGTCATTGCTTATTCTTGTTGATGCCTTGAGAAACAATAAATGAAATGAAAAAAAGCAGGAAGGAAGACCTTTCGCGCTTAGCCAATTTTCACGCTTAAGCGGATCTATGACATTGGGGCTAGTGCTCTATTGCCTGTACTGATGTATCCAGACCTTTTGGCCTCCTTCCCAAAAATAATTTAGTCCCAAAACCATCTTTGCATGGATTTACGCAATATCAGTGCTGTATTCTAATTCAAGTGGGCAAGTTTTCAAGAAATATCATGTCATTATCTGTACGATGTTACAGTTGATTCACGCACAGGTAAACACGTACACACATACATATACATAAATAACGCACAAAATTGTGGCTTTTTTGTTTTTGGGCCCCACTTGACATCAACAACCTCAGATCTGTAAACAGCTGGTTCAGTCAAATGACCTCATTCCACTGAAGGAAAACACTGATTGTCAGAGAAGGGCAATGATTAGGCGATTCTAAAATATGGTGATTTCAGCCTAAACACAAAGGAAAGTATTGATTGATAATAATGTTAAGTGGTACGGTCATTTTGGCAGGTGGGGGGGGGTGTGATGTAATCCACTGGATGGATACATACTTGCAATTCCAGTTCTTTTGTGTGAACTGAACATTTTGATGTCAAATGAAAGAGATTAGTGAATAATGGTAAACTGCTCTTTTTTAGTACCGTAATTGTGCAAAATAAGACATGATCATGAAAGCAGAACTTTTCATAAGGTCCGTCTTTATTGATTAGCACTATCGCCGTGGTAACTCGGACAGCAATAGAACATTTTGCTAGATAATTATGACTGTTTTCATTTATAATTGTTTTATATTTATTTATTTTTTTAGGGGAAGTCGTAACATCTTTCGTGAAATTCAGCCCTGTGTGAAACAACTTGTATAGGAGGGCCAGAGAGAGGGGCTGGGTTGGGGGTGTGTCTGGGTTCTTGTGGGGAGGGAGGGGGCCAGGGGGGAGATAGGGTTAATCAAGGTATAATGGAACTGGGTGGATTGCAAACGGCTTCCAGGGTTGGCGGTAAGGGGATGGGGTCAGATGGGGTGGTGTATTGCAAAATCGCAGCAAGGGACAGAGGATGGGTTGAAATAGGGTTAAGGGATATGTTGGGTTTAGGCTATCGGGAGAGGGGGTGTGGATCGGAAATTGTTTTGAGGGTTACAGAGCAGAGATGATGGGGTTATACTGGGCAATGGCAGGGTGTCCACTGGATGACCCACCTACCACTTTTTATAGACCATGTCGGGTATATAATTCGTCTGCCAAATCTGGGGCTCAAAATTGTGCTCGAAAACAAGATGTGTACAAAACAATAGCACCTTAGCACGTACAAAGGGCTATTGGGGATGTTTCCTTGCACATAATGACTGAATTTTTGTCGAGGACACGTACATATTACAGTGTTTCTTTCCCTATACAATCTGTGACCCATGGAACTTCAACCATAGGGCAACGAAGTGTTCCTTGCCCTATAGGCTATAGATGCTTCAACCTAGTACTGTACATGTATTCACGGAGCACGTCCAATCATGGAGGAATAAGGAACAAAAACTCATCAATTGAGCAAATTATCATCAATTGCTGTCTCAGGCTTGGATCTGGGATCCCACAAGTTGTACCGGAGGATCGGAGGAAATGGGCTGAAGATTTAACGTCAAAGGGAGGATGGGTCAGATAGCGTTGAAGGGGTTGGAGGAGGGGATGGGGCTGAAAGCGTTGGGTAGGAGGAGGACGGGTCTCCAGGGGCAAAGGAGAAGGCGATGATGTTGGTTACGGGAGTGTTGGGGACAGGGTTGATGGGGTCGGGGGGGGGGGGGAGGGGGGATCGGGTCGCGAGTGATTATTACGGCCTGGACTCACCTGAGATTTCGTGATCCGGTGTTTGGCTAGCTTCACCACGGCAAAGTTCCCCTTGCCGATGGTCTTGTCGATGTCGTAGAACCCGACGCGAATGTGGCCGCGACGAGGCTTGCCCTGTGTCTCCGTCGCCATAACGACCATTTTCCGCGCCTTGTCTGTCGCTCGGGGGAAAACACAAGACGGAGAAAGTTCCTTTCGTCGGCGACAAAAAAAAAATTTGCTGTTTCTTTTATTTAATCCCCTGAAAAATCCAGTACGGCTGCGATCACAACATCGACCGACGTCGTAACCGTTTTATGGACGGTTTCGTTTAAAAATTACAGCAAAATCCTGCGTATAAAAAAACAACACACTTCAGGTTCTCTTCTAGATCGAAGTCCAGCAGTTGGCAGGAAATAACTGCTGTCTCTTCCCTTGTTATGGTAATTTTAGAAAAATAAATAGGATATGTACTGTACGGTATTACAATACAGCGGTCATAACTTGTGTGCATGGGGTCTCGGAAGTGCTCCCCGACTTACACACTGTAGTGCGTCCCGTACACAAAAAGCACACGAGGGAGTCTGGTTATTGTAAGTCATGGTCATCGTGGGCCCATCAGAAAAAGAAAAAAAAATCACCAGAAAGATGGATACAAATGATGACGTAGAAGACGAAGCCACTCGTGATCAACCGTTGACGAGGGGCTGGTCTCCCTGGGTGATGTCGGCATTTCAAAGGCGTCGTTTCCCAGTATCGTTTGACGAGTCGATCGCGCAGTGACGCGTGTTCCGCGATGCAGTCCTCAGCGGACGTCACCGTCGGTACTGGTGGGGGCCGTGGGCCGTCAGACACGGCGGACCAGCAAGGCCGAGGCACGGTAAAAAAAAAAAAAAAAAAAAAAAAAACTCCCACGGAAAAAAAAATCAGAAAAGAAACCACGACAAAACAAAAGAGATGTGGTTTGGCCGTGTGGATGCGTTCAATCTACATCGCCCGATCCTCCGTGAGTTCCTTTCATCACAACTTGATGACGACAGGTCCCGGAACGTGGAGGATGAACCTGCTATAAATTCACGACAAACCCTCCTCCTAGTCGGTACTCCGAGTCCTAGTACTATGCGGTCCCGCTCTTGAGTTCAGGGTGCGATTCCCGGCACCGATCGTACGTTAAATCCCAGCTCCCCTATCATAGCAGCCGGCTGACGATCACCGACCGTCCGTTTGCGGCTAGCTCTCGGCAGCTCTCCCTGGTCCGTCCCGATCCCCAGAGCTAGCTGGCTGCGGTCAGATCAGTGGGCGGTGGACCGGCTTGCTTGCCCGGGCCGTCGACAGCAAGCAGCGAGCCCCCCGGTACGACAGCGAGTGAAAGCAGGTGCCCCGGCACTGACCCACCGGGTTCTATAGCATAGGCACACGCGCCGATCTAAACGCCAGTCAACATCCCCCCGTATAATAATGATCGTTCCTTTTTTTTTCTTTTCTTCCTCCCCCCATACTGCACATTGTATTACCGCACCACACTACACACTCACCCACACCACAGTACGCACACAGAAATCGTATAGGCAGCCCACACGCACAACGCAGCGCGCCAAAGCGCTAGCAAGTCGCGCGGTTTTTGTTTTGTTTTTTACTTCTCCCAACCCCCCCCCCCCCCGATCCATCTCCCCCCCCCCTCCCCCACCCCTTGGACCTCGATCCACCCGCCGCCTATCTCATGCAGTGTGTCCCCCCTCCCTTGCCGGCGCGGACGTCACTTTATGACGTCATTCCAGGCTTCGAGGGGGGTGCGGCCGATCCCAGAGTCGGCCTATTAAGTGTCATGGCAACGCGCAGGGCCCCTATGACGCAAATGGGCCGAGGTACCGAGGCACGGTACGCACATTAATAATAATTCCCTCCTCTGTCGTATAATACACACATACAGGTACAGCGCCTCGTAATGTACAGCACACACGCACGCAATCGCTGGCTCCTTTTTTTTGTTAATACATGTACCAGCGCCCAGCGATATGGGCGCTATCATTATACACGCAACTTATGCGCCCTCCACAAAATCTCAATGGGTGCGCATGACAATCGCTTCCTGAATTAAAATCGAAATGGGCAAAATGAGGGAGGGAGGAGGAGAAGGGGGGGTTGGTCTGTGGACTGAAATCTTGTGCACCGCTGACCTCACAAATTGAAAAAGGGGAGGCTTCTAAAAATAGGTCCCCCTTACGGTCGTAAATACTGACAGGGAAAAGAAAAAGAAAAAAAAAGAAAAAGAAAATCGGGGTCTAACCAACTTATCCGACGCTTACATGCACCTGTTCCTCTTGTCAAGTCCTAGTTTGATTAATAATGTCCCCTTATCACCACCCCTCCCGTGAAGGAAATAAAATCGGATGTTTAAAAATACCCGACTATGAATACATTCCCTTACAGGATTTCGACGTATTACGAGCTCATTCTTCTAATTTTCATGTAAAATTTATATAGCATTGTATCCTCGTTTATTTTGACGTAACCGTGGTCATTTTTCAATTTCCTTCTTTCTTCTTCTTTTTTTTTCCGTGCGGAAATAGCAACCTTTGTATAATTATGTTGTCAGACTAGTATAATCAGAATCTCAGAAACAAAAGAGGACCGATCGTTTCAAATCTACCAGTCCTTTTTTTCAAAGTCTGTAGCTAGGGTTCTGCTTGGTTAAAAAAACATTACCAGACCCTAATAATTACTTGCGATTTGTGTTCGTGGTCGTTTGAGTCACCAAAGAAGCCTAGCCCACATGGAACTTATACAGTTTAAAGATAGTTATATAGCAGAAAGCTCGCTTTTAAATATTTAAGTTCTAAAATGCTGTATTTTTAGAGAAAATTGTAAAGAAATAATTTACGTCTCACACCGATATTTAAATTATTTTTCGGAACAGTACGGCGTTGAATGCTGCATTTTCGCGAAACAAGTGAAGCGGTTTTTCACCATTTTCTCGAGACTCGGTTGGCGGATTGAACTGAAATTTTCACAGGTTCGCTATTTCATGCAAATATTGGATCAGACAATGCATGGATGATATATTACCTCGACCAATGTAATGTGTAATGGTGATCCCTTTAAGCACCGTGATTTGCTTGAGACCTGCACGGCTCCTTTTCCATACCAAGTTCAATCTCCGCTATACCGAGTAATCCCCAACACGTTTGCCAGGGGGTTTGTCGAGCGGACTGAGAGAGAGAGGAGCGAAGGGAAATCAAATCTTTTCACCGTCTGGGAACGGTGGGTGCTGGTGGTGAAAGGGGGGGGGGGGTTAATCCATGTATGCAGGTCTGTCCTTTGTCGGCCGACACCCGATTGTTACGTAATCCATTGATTAATTGAACGAGACCCCTGGACATCGACGAGAACCTTAATTAAAATCTGTTATGAAAGTTGATTTTCTTTTTCTATCGGGAGAGTTCCCAATGACTAATTAAATTTGCTCGTTGGAACCATGGGCCGAGACAAGGAATAACAGACAACCAAACAAGCAAGATTACAATTCTTGTTATTGGCTGTGTCCGAGTTTATTGGCTATGGATTCATCTCAGACACAAGTCTAAGGGCGCAGCATCCATAGCTAGAAGTCTGATCCCTTTTGGAGAAAGGGAAGGTGGAGAAGGAGAAAGAGAAGAAGGATAAAGAGTAGATATATATTTATATAATTTATTATTAAGGTGATATACAAAAATGTTGCAAACTGCTTACTGCATGACTAAAATTACCAAAATGCAAATCTTAAAATTTAGTGGGCCTGACGTTTCGATCCTAGCAGGACTTTTCTCAGTCAAAGGCACTCTGCCTTTGAGAAAGGTCCTGCTAGGATCGAAACGTCAGGCCCACTAAATTTTAAGATACTTATTTCATTTTCAAAGCACACTCAAATAACAATAATGGGAAAAACCAAATTAAGTCATTGAGCAAACATTGGACATTGATCAATCCGCCACGGAATCGGCAACCACGTGCAACAAGGGATGGCACGGGGTATACCGTACCGACGTGCAGGGTCTTCAGCCGAGAGAGCCTGACCTCTGATTTGGCCCCGATTTCCATCCGTGACGTCTTGAAGACGAGTTACCAACGCAGGCATCATCACCGAGACAGCTTTGTGTGATCGAGGCTTTTCAGAGTCAGGGGTTGGCGACCTCCTTGATCTATTATTGCCAACCCCCCCCACCCCCCCGCCCCTTAACACGCTTGAGCACCCGTGAGTCGAGATTGGTCGGTTGTGCAACAGCGAATCCTGAATCACAGGCAGTTGTAACAAGGAGCTTCTAGCCTCGAAATCCGCTTCTAAAAAAAAACCTGACAAAGTAAAAACCCAAACTCCCACATGTCCTAAGCAAACACGTCAGAAGTTATTGTCTTTTTTTATCTTACAATTTAGTGGGCCTGACGTTTCGATCCTAGCAGGACCTTTCTTTGAGAAAGGTCCTGCTAGGATCGAAACGTCAGGCTCACTAAATTTTAAGATTTGTATTTTGGTAATTTTAGTCAGTAAATAAGTAGTTTGCAAATTTGTTTGTATATCACTTTAAGTCTTTTTTTATCTGCGAAGGATTTTTCACACTAGATAAAATGTAATTTACAATGTAATTTACTAAAAGTAGAAAACAAAACAAACAAACTGAAACCCAAACGGGAACGTGACTCACTTTTCAGTCAATTGTACTCGGACATCTTTATGGCGTTTTCGAAATGAAGGCTTAGGCTCGGGCTAAGGCTTCGGTCATATTTTTATCTAACTCGTTATGATATCACAGGCATCTAACAACAAGCGTTTGGCCCCACTTTCCTGATGAATACTTTGTACTTATCGAGCCAACAAATCTTCAAAATTGGGAAACAAACCTTAACCTGGTCAGGTTTTGTCAGACGGAGACGAAGCCTGAGCCCAAGCCTAATAATAAGCCTTTATTTCGTAAACGGCCTACGTCACCAAGGACAGGGGTATTATGCTAATAATACCGCTACCATTACCTTTGATCTGAGCATAAGGGGACAATAGAGGGCGCTATTCAGAATAAACACATCCGGACAGGAAGGGGCATTTTCATCACGTCCATATAAAATCTGGTTCCGGTTCTGAAAAAAAAAAGAAAAAAAAATAGGTCTCATTGAGGACACCGTGAAAACAGATGAAGGTAATAATGTATGATGGTGTGGAAGATTAGACTGCAAAGTACCTATTGGAAGGACTAATAGATAATGTTAAAGATAATGTTAAAATTGAGTGGGCCTGACGTTTCGATCCTAGCAGGACCTTTCTCAAAGGCAGGACCTTTCTCTGCCTTTGAGAAAGGTCCTGCTAGGATCGAAACGTCAGGCCCACTAAATTTTAAGATTTACATTTTGGTAATTTTAGTCAGTAAGCAGTTTGCAACATTTGTGTACATCACCGATGAAGATAATGACTGATTTCTTTGACGGTGGCCGTGATAGGACATGGTGGTATTTTGGAGATAAATGGGTCATCACAACTCAATGTAAAGCTAGCCCGATTTCCTCTCCCCCTTGGATGCGTTGCTATGAATTCGATGCAAAGTAAACTTAGCCTCCTTGACCTATATATTCCTATTTTGTTGTTTTCTTAACAATAGTCAGACACATAACTGCCAATAATGGACCTTTCCCTTGAAATATGCAAATTAGACCTCGCGCATGCGCTTAACTAAATTGGTGGGCAAGCGGGCTGCCAACCAATCATAGTTTTCCACGGGCGTGCGCGCGTTCCTTCTCACTAACAGTTTGGCGTGCGGTCATTGGCTATTCAGCGTCTCCTACGCGCGTATTTCGAAACCTGCACGCAACGCGCACTCGTTTGCCCACCACTTTAGTAAAGCGCATGCGCCAGCTCTTATTTGCATATTTCATGGGAAAGGTCCTACCGCTGTCTTCACAACTCGCAAAAAAGATCCCCTGCTCCTAAACAAATTCGCAGTGACTATTGTTACGGCAGTCGTCCGTGTGGTTCCTTCACTTGAAAGTATTCGTCAGCATTGCAGGCTGGTTGAACCAGACTATTCGTTGATAGTCTGGTTCCAAGAGCTGAACATCCTGACAAATATTATATAAGTCAGGGAACCACGTAGACAACTGCCGTAAACATAGCCACTGCGAAACATACCCTCGCTTACTAGAAAGTCCTTCCTTACAATCACTTCTGAATGTTTTGAGGTAACCGTTACCTTCGCTACCTCACGTCCAACCCCTGAACCACT
>OX465117.1:13539335-13540596 GCA_949987565.1 Luidia sarsii
CTACACGTTTTGGTGTTTTTTTTTCTGGGGGTAATATTAGCCAAAACCCTAATCGGCTAATGGCACAATATTTGAATCTGAGAGATAAAGGTCCAAACTACAATTTTCAGTGTAGCATACAAGAACTGAGAGAAACTTTTGGGTGTGGATAGAATAATTATTGGCTTTGAAAGTGAGTGTTTTTTTGGACAGTGTTCAATGGGAGCTCCATTTAGCGTTCTGCCACCTATTCCCAGCGAAGCGGTGACATGCCAAGTGATTGTTTCAAGGATAGCACTTTAAAAAGTGCGCCAGATTTCGTTGCGACAACTTCTTCACCGGTCGAGGGTCAGTAAAAAAAAAAAAAAAAAAAAAAAAAAAACTTTTCCAAAACCCGGCTTAGGCTTCGGCTCCGACTTCGTCTCTGTTATCCAAAAGCTGAGAACGTCAGTTTGCAGTTCTTTATTTGAGTTGACACAGTCTTGAAACAAAAATACGGAATAACATTTAAAGAAACAAACGAAGGCAAATGTCTCCCATTTTCATGAATTGTACTTTTAAAAATGGAGTAACGAAGTGGAGGCAAAGCCTGAGCCTGCGCCTATCAAGAGGTTTTTTTTTTAAGGGCCCAAAATCGCACGTGCACCAATTCGCACGTGCACCAACGTGCGTTGCTCTGGTCCTGGTATATAGGCGGTGATGAGGCGAACCCTCTTGAAGGACGGGCTCGTCCACGCAGTGGTAACCCCAAGAAAAAAGAAAAGGCTAAATCAGATAGAGAAAAAAAACCACACACGCAACATGACCCGGCCCAAGGCGCTCACGTTGCTGTTTTGTAAGCCTGGTCACGTCACGGGCGACATTTTGCCCCATTCGTGAGATTGAGTACCCTTAGTATATACCCTTGAAAACGTCCGCATGACTGACGTGACACAACCTTCTATACAGAAAACACAACAACCCCGTTGTTTGCGACCTCGGTGTATAGGCTTCTGAGTGGTATATTTCACGCTGAAACGTATTAGATTTTGTAATATATAATTTATTTCATGTAGGCCTATTATTATGTTTTGGTAACAGTGTGTAATTCGGGAACGGTCGGTGCGCGTGCGCGCCGTGGTCGTCTCCCGGCAACCCGTGACGTCATAGAGGGGGGTGCGCAGCGGCTGGTAGCGGCGTGTGGCGGGGCCGTCCTGCAAGCGTTCGGTTTCAGCGGGGGTGGGGAGGGGGGGGGGGTTGGAATGTGCGCGTCTCATTGACGTCATCGGGCGTGCAGTCCGGA
>OX465117.1:13540796-13563296 GCA_949987565.1 Luidia sarsii
TCTCTCTCTCTCTCCCTCTCTCTCTCTCTCTCTCTCACTCCTCTCTCTCTCTCTCTCTCCCTCCCTTCTTTCTCTCTCGATCTCTCTCCCCCTTCTCTCCTCGTACTAACGCAACTGTCCATTCGCCTCAACGCGCGCTGATTAAATATAGACACGGTTATGTAATTCGTACGTGCGCGCGGCCGAACCTGTCCTGAGACCACGCGTCACTATTGTATTGCGGTGACTATGTTCTGGGAAAAAATGATTAGAAGGCTTCCAGTTTTAGTTTGATTGTCATTTCTCAAGTATACAGCCGAGGAGGAGAAGAAATAGAAAGGCTTGTTGTTCATGATTATAATTAACGTTTTCTCGGATGGGAGCCTGTTTTTATTCTTCTTCTTTTGTCAGTTTATCTTGAGATGAATATCTCAAGATTTAAGAGATCCCGTGGCTAACTCTTATTTCGATTATACCCCTAGAATAAATACAACAAAACACGTCAGCGTTACACGGTCGTGATTATATATGACATAGACTCGCCACCCGTCCACCTCCTCCTGCACGTGGTTGCTAGGCGTCGATTGCTACGTCATTCCGAGTCGTCCTAATGCGCCACCAAGAGTTTTGTCCGGGCCAATCTGTGCGCACGAACCACTGACGTCCCATTAGTATAGAAAGCGGCGCTGATTTATTTATTTGTGACCCGGCACAACAACATGAGGAATATTCCACCAAATACTTTTTGAGTAAACAACGCCTGAAGTTAAAGTATCTTCACAATTCGATAACAATCAATTTTCTTTTTCTTGTATTTTCGGAAATTTTAAGTATTATAGGATATTGTATTTTGATACCATTTGAAAGCTAATGGTATACTCTTTCACATCATCAGAAAACCTCAAAATCTAAAAGTGGGGTTATTCCTCATTATGCTGTGCCGGGTCACATATTATCCCAGGATACGTGTATATTTCCCTATAACGCATACTATAATTTCCTTGGATATTTCTACTGAAATATGTATATTTCCCTGGCATATTTCCATTGAGTAGTTCCCTGGGCATATTTTCCTTGACAGTATATTTCACTTGCTGTGCATGGTAACACACATTCCAAAAGGTTAGTTGGTTGTGGTTACAGCTTCAAATTAGGCGCGAATCCATAAGAGACCACAGACCACAGTAGTCAACCAATAGCAGACCACAGTAGTCAACCAATAGCAGACCACAGTAGTCAACCAATAGCAGACCACAGTAGTCAACCAATAGCAGACCACAGTAGTCAACCAATAGCAGACCACAGTAGTCAACCAATAGCAGACCACAGTAGTCAACCAATAGCTGTGCCGGGTCACATTTGTGGTTTAAAGTCGCCTCGTTCAACGGCCACGTGTCCATTAATGGGTATGTTCAGAGGAGGGACTGGCTTTGGTGTCAGGTCCGATTACTAGTTTTTCTCAGCGGGGGTTTGAGTAGCTGACTGCAAAGTCTAAAATCACCTTGTATTCCTACGATACCGGTGACATCCGATGATCACGCAACCCACTGGGGACTGGCACAGCGTTCACACTTGATCCCGCAAGGAGGATCAGATCCTGCGGTCACGGAGGATCTGATCCAGCGCTGCGTTCACACTGGATCCTGATCCTGCATTGATCGCGCATTGAGCAGCGGAAACGCTCTCCAAAGGTTATCCACGTAGGTCACTAGTCATGCGCAGTAGAACGTCAGCACGGCCATGACGCGCGAAACACATCAACACATACATGCACACAAAGTCTTGTTTTTGCGCGTTTTTCAGGCGTGGGCCGGATGTGGTCGCTGTAACCGCAGGATCAGATCCCGCATTGCGTCCACGCTTGCATGTTGATCTCGCATGCGGGATCAGACCCGGGTCTGATCCTTCCCAAAAGGAGGATCAGATCCCGGGATCTGATCCTGATCGCGCAAGCGTTCACACTTGCGTTGATCGCCCTTTGATCGCCCTTGCCTGGATCTGATCCTCCTTGCGGGATCAAGTGTGAACGCGTGTCCAAACAATAACACAGTGGGTGGTGGGTCGTAAAGGAACATGTTGGAGTTCTTTGTTGAAGCTATAGCTAAGTAAGCTTTGGTTCATTTGCAAAACGAAGTAGAACGTTCAGAGCAAAGTCAAAAATGCCTCCAGTTTTCATGCCTTATACTTTGCCTTTCACTCTGCCTTTGAGAAAGGTCCTGCTAGGATCGAAACGTCAGGCCCACTAAATTTTAAGATTTACATTTGGTAATTTTAGTCAGTAAGCAGTTTGCAACATTTTTGTTTATCGCCTTGTACTTTAGGTGATATACAAAAATGTTGCAAACTGCAAAAAACTACAAAAATGTTGCAAACTGCAAAAACTACAAAAATGTTGCAAACTGCAAAAACTACCAAAATTGTACTTTAATTATAAAATTGGATGAAAGAACTATGGAGTTCAAGCCGGAGCCAAAGCCTATTTAAGCTGGGTTTTGGAAAAGGACCCTATGCCTATAGGAATCTTTAAGGCAGTCACGAAGTTGGAAGTTTAGCCTACGGTCAATCTCCCGTTTCTCCTCATCGATTATAGGGCGGGTCAATTGTATCGCAATTCCTCTCGATCATTATTCCAGAATCTAAAACTACGGGGGGGGGGGGGATACCTACCCGTATAATATTCGAGGGGTCCGGTCCAGATGTCGCGCGACTGGCGCCGTGACGTCATCCCATAATGCTCTGACGTCATCCACTCGCCACAAATACTCTGTCTGCCCCTGGGACCCGTTGTCCGGGGGGCGTGAAGCGTGTGCCCAATACCGGCATAATTGGTAGAAAGGGAGAGGCTGAGCTGAGAGGGAGAAAGCGAGGGAGAAAGAGAGAGAGAGAGAGAGAGATAGGTTAAGAGAGAGTGGGGGAGAGAGAGAGAAAGAGAGAGAGGGGTTTAGAGAAAGAGAGAGAGAGAGAGAGTGGGAGATCGAGAGAGAAATAGAGAGAGGGGTTGAGAGAGAGAGAGGGAGAGAGAGAGTGGGAGATCGAGAGAGAAAGAGAGAGAGGGGTTGAGAGAAAGAGAGAGGGAGAGAGAGAGTGGAAGATCGAGAGAGAAAGAGAGAGAGGGGTTGAGAGAAAGAGAGAGGGAGAGAGAGAGTGGGAGATCGAGAGAGAAAGAGAGAGAGGGGTTGAGATAAAGAGAGGGAGAAAGAGAGAGAGTGGGAGATCGAGAGAGAAAGAGAGAGAGAGGTTGAGAGAGAGAGGGAGAGAGAGAGAGTGGGAGATCGAGAGAGAAAGAAAAGAGAGAGAGGGGGGTTGAGAGAAAGAGAGAGGGAGAAACATGGAGAGAAAGAGAGAGAGGTTGAGAGAAAGAGAGAGAGAGAGAGGGGTTGAGAGAAAGAGAGAGGGAAAAAGAGAGAAAGATCGAGAGAAAGAGAGAGACAGAGGTTGAGAGAGAGGTTGACGGGGAGAAAGACAGAAAGAGAGAGAAAGAAAGAGAGAGAGAGGTTGAGAGAAACAGAGAAAAAGAAAGCGAACGAGATAGAGAAAGAAAGAAAGAGAAAGATAGGTTGAGAGAAAGACAGAGGGAAAGAGATAGAGTGACAACGAGAGAGACGTTGAGAAAAAGAGAGAGGGAAAGAGAGAGAAAGAGAGAAAGAGAGAGAGAGGGCACGAACATAATTTTATCGCAATCTATTTCACACGACGTTTTTTGTCAAAATGTTCTCACAATTGCCGGTCTAACCCCTTAACATTTGCATCAATTTGGGCCACAATTTACTTTGCAAATGTGTTTCCGTCCACCCAAAAGTTTGCGAACTGGATTTGTTGTGAGCTAGCTAAAAAAAAACACCCCAAAACATCACCGCCATTTTTAAATTGTGCAGATCTGGCGTAACGTAGAGGTCTAGAGGAATATACACAGATGTATAGAGAGGGGTATATCGTATTCGTTCTCCGTCTGTTACTGAAACGAAACCGCACAAAGAAAAGAAGGCAGGGGCTTTGAATCGTTGAAGGGTTTTTCTCGGATGGTAGAGCGACACAGGCCATGGGCCAAGTGCTCCAATTCTTTCAGTCCGTGTTAGGGAAAAGCCTGCCCATGGCAACCAAATTAGCCCTTTTCTATGTTTTTGACTAAAAATCCATAATGCTAAACGTTCAAACTTGGGAACATTTTGTATATGCTTTATATTCTTCCACTTGAGATATTAAGTGGATTTATAGGTACTTTCTAAAGGTGTACCACAGAACTCAAAAACAAAGCCCTAAATCTTGCCCTGGCCCATGGCCTACCAAGGATAAAACCATTTCTGCGTTAATTCAAAGCTACTCAACCTCCAATTCTGTAGAGGACAGTGATGACAGTTTTCGCTTCGCCGGAGTGCTTGTTTTTTTGTCTTCGCTTGTAAACGTTTTACGGTTCGTCTAATTCTGACATCGCCGGCTGCTGATGAAACCTCGTGGTCTTGTTCAGCGATTGTAAATACAGGGATCCGGACAAGCCTTTGTAGAGTGAGGCGAGGGGTAAGGGGAGGGGGGATAAAGGGGGAGGGGGAGGTGGGGGTCGATGAGAGGAACCCCGGGGGTATACTGCTAGCTAATCTGCATTCCCTGGGCCTGGGAAGTTTAGACCATGCAGGGAAGCTTTGGATGCGGGTAAGTTGATGCAGTCTGCCGGGATGAGGGATTGTGTGTGTGTGGGGGGGGGGGGGGGAGTCGACGGGAGGCATCGATTTAACAAGGGCCAGGGTGACGTGACTCATTTGGGACGCGATGACTAAGCCCGGGAATTGATTTTTTTTTTTTTTTTTTTGGGGGGGGGGGTTGCGATGTGGATAAGGATAAGTGGTCAGAACTTCAGAGATGGGAAGGGATGAGACTCGGGTTATGTGTGCAGGAGGACGGAGGAAGAGACAGTAGGAGGAGGGAGGTTTGAGATGATGGTGGTTATGGTGGTGATGGTGATGGTGATGGTGGTGATGATGGTGGTGGTGGTGGTGGTGGTGATGGTGATGGTGGTGATGACGGTGGTGGTGTTGATGGTTGTGATGGTGGTGGTGGTGATGATGGTGATGGTGATGGTGGTGATGGTGGTGATGGTGATGGTGGTGATGGTGGTAATGGTGATGATGGTGATGGTGATGTGGTGATGGTGGTGATGGTGATGGTGGTGATGTTGGTGATGGTAGTGATGGTGGTGATGGTGATGGTGGTGATGGTGGTGATGGTGGTGATGGTGATGGTGGTGATGGTGATGATGGTGGTGGTGATGGTGGTGATGGTGATGGTGGTGATGTTGGTGATGGTGATGGTGATGGTGGCGATGGTGGTGGTGGTGATGGTGGTGGTGGTGGTGATGGTGGTGATGACGGTGGTGGTGTTGATGGTTGTGATGGTTGTGGTGGGGATGGAGGTGATGGTGGTGATGGTGGTGGTGGTGGTGATAGTGGTGATGGTGGTGATGGTGGTGATGGTGGTGATGGTGGTGATGGTGGTGGTGATGTTGGTGATGGTGGTGATGGTGGTGATGGTGGTGATGGTGGTGATGGTGATGGTGGTGATGGTGGTGATGGTGATGGTGGTGATGGTGGCGGTGGTGGTGATGGTAGTGGTGGTGATGGTGATGGTGGTGATGGTAGTGGTGGTGATGGTGATGGTGGTGATGGTGGTGATGGTGATGGTGGTGATGGTGGTGATGGTGGTGATGGTGATGGTGGTGATGGTGGTGATGGTGGTGGTGGTGATGGTGGTGGTGGTGGTGATGGTGGTGATGATGGTGGTGATGGTGGTGGTGGTGGTGATGGTGGTAATGATGGTGGTGATGGTGATGGTGGTGATGACGGTGGTGGTGTTGATGGTTGTGATGGTTGTGGTGGGGATGGAGGTGATGGTGGTGATGGTGGTGGTGGTGATGGTGGTGATGGTGGTGGTGGTGATGGTGGTGGTGGTGGTGATGGTGGTGATGACGGTGGTGGTGTTGATGGTTGTGATGGTTGTGGTGGGGATGGAGGTGATGGTGGTGATGGTGGTGGTGGTGATGGTGGTGATGGTGGTGGTGGTGATGGTGGTGGTGGTGGTGATGGTGGTGATGACGGTGGTGGTGTTGATGGTTGTGATGGTTGTGGTGGGGATGGAGGTGATGGTGGTGATGGTGGTGATGGTGGTGTTGGTGGTGGTGGTGATGGTGGTGGTGGTGATGGTGGTGGTGGTGGTGATGGTGGTGATGACGGTGGTGGTGTTGATGGTTGTGATGGTTGTGGTGGGGATGGAGGTGATGGTGGTGATGGTGGTGGTGGTGGTGATAGTGGTGATGGTGGTGATGGTGATGGTGGTGATGGTGGTGATGACGGTGGTGGTGTTGATGGTTGTGATGGTTGTGGTGGTGATGGTGGTGATGGTGGTGATGGTGGTGATGGTGGTGATGGTGGTGGTGGCGATGGTGGTGGTGGTGATGGTGGTGGTGGTGGTGATGGTGGTGATGACGGTGGTGGTGTTGATGGTTGTGATGGTTGTGGTGGGGATGGAGGTGATGGTGGTGATGGTGGTGGTGGTGGTGATAGTGGTGATGGTGGTGATGGTGGTGATGGTGGTGACGGTGATGGTGGTGATGGTGATGATGGTGGTGATGGTGGTGATGGTGGTGATGGTGGTGATGGTGGTGATGGTGGTGATGGTGGTGATGGTGGTACAGCCGGATTTCTGCAATGATTTTGCGGATGGACCCCTCCACTTCTACAGGCGAATAGGGCCTCATCTTAAAGCCAGATACGGTCCAAATTACTTACCAAATTGAAGATTCAACCCCAGGTTGTCTTAAGCTTATTCTACAGTGAATCGGTTAATTAGCCTCCAAAGACCCCTTATTTAAACAAAACAAGTTGTGGCTCCACACTTTATGATAATCAGCTCGGCGGAGCCATCTTGGATGGAACTGGTGCGCTGCACCTCCCGAGGGTAACCACTGCGGCTAGCCGCTACAACCGGCATGCCTGGCCCGCCGGGAACCAGTCGAAAAAGCAAACCCGGGGTGACCACTTCAGTAACAAGCAGTAACTACCCGCTCGTCTAGTGAAAGTTTGGAAGCGATTTATCAAAGATAATTACCCGTGTCTGTCGGATATTCAATTATATTCGGGTCGAAGCGCCAAGCCCCCCTTTCACCCACACTGTACGCACGCACGCGTGCTTGTCCTATGGCCCTAGGTACCCCCAATGTATTACTGAAGTCGTCACGAAGACACAGCCCGCAAGACTTCGAGATGACGTCTATCGGGATGGGGGGGGGGGTGGGGGCGAGGTAGTTTGTCTTTAAACAAGACCGATATAAAGGTCGCCAAAAAACTAATTGTTAGCGTATCTCGCACGTGCCAATGTGAATAGGACAGGCCCTGCTAGCGTATTTTTTTTCCCAGGATGGGAAAGGCCACCATTAACACAAACGCGGGCTATTGGTTGCATTTTATCCAGACATGGTGAATTATTCATGAGAATGTTGCACACGGACATCTTTAGTACACGCTTGTGGTGTAGTATACACTAGTTACCGGTACATTGTAGTATGTATACACACGCATGTACAATGTTTACTGTACATGCACATGTACATGTACACCTAACATGAGTACTCAAATCAAGATCTGAGTGGGTAAGTGGAATGATTATCATGAATAATTCACCACGCGTAGACAAAATGCAACCAATAGCGCGCCTATATGCTAATGATGGCCTTTCCCGTCCTGGGAAAAGAAATTACGCGGCCTGCAAAAGGATTGTAGGCTCCATCTTTCAACGTGATTTATTTATCTAATCCATGAAATCGATTTGATGCGAAGCAGAGCAGCACAATAATTATAACTGCGGCAAAAGCAACGGCAACAGAAGTAGAAGCAACAACAGCAGCAGCACCGACATGATTGTGAAGCAGCAACAGCAACAGCAATTAACAGCAACAGCAACAGCAACAGCAACAGCAACAGCAACAGCAACAGCAACAGCAACAGCAACAGCAACAGCAACAGAAACAGCAGCAACAGAAACAGCAACAGCAACAGCAACAGCAACAGCAACAGCAACAGCAACAGAAACAGCAGCAACAGAAACAGCAACAGCAACAGCAACAGCAACAGCAACAGCAACAGCAACATCAAAAGCAAGAACAACAGTAACAACAGCAACAACAGCAACATCAACATCAGCATCAACAGCAACATCAACATCAGCATCAACAGCAACATCAACAACAGCAACAATAGCAGCAACAAAATCAACAGCAACAGCAGCAGCAGCAGCAACTAGCAGCAGCAACTAGCAGCATCAAAAACAGCAGCAACACCAATATCAGTAGCAGCATCCGCAACAGCAGCAGCAGCAACAGCAACAGCAACAGCATCAACAACAACAGCAGCAGCAGCAGCAACTAGCAGCAGCAACTAGCAGCATCAAACACAGCAGCAACATATCAGCAGCAGCATCAGCAACAGCAACAACATCAACAACAACAGCAGCAACAGCAGCAACAGCAGCAACAACATCAGGAGCAACAACAGCAGCAAAAACAGCAGCAGCAACAACAACCTCAGCAACAGCAGCATCAACAACAACCTCAGCAACAGCCGCAGCAACAATGAACAGCGAGAGAGCAGCCTGCACCATCGATACCAATGCCGCGATGTCATTTTCTTGGCGTAGATCTCTGCCCGTAAAATCGCTTGCCTGGTCACGGAGAAGAAATCTCCGGGTTCACAGCCACCGGTACAGTCCCAAACCTGGACAGCAAGTCTAAAATCCCTCCAAAGAAAAGCCAACGATTTTCTTAGAGAAAGGCAGAATCCGTTCGCGAACACCCCTCTCCCCTCCTCTAATCCCCAAATACGCCGCGGGCCAATAAAACAATATCTGCTCCCTCCACGATATCCAAAAAGGTTTTGGCTGGTCTCCGTGCACTTAGCTAGCCCCAACAAGCAAACAACAAACCTCCCCCGGGCTATTTGTGTTCCCTCTTACAAGCTCTTTGGAACACTTTTATTTCGATGGGGGAAAAAAGAGAGTCTCGTGAGAATGTCGTGCATGAGGGACGGAGTTCGTATCCGTTTGACCTTCGGAGGACTTGTATCGTTCCGTGTCCATTGACAATAAGACCAATACAAACAAAGCTGGTTGACCCTCGATATGCTAAAAAAAAAAAAACAATGTGGGCGTATTTCGTGTATACGTGCTGTGCATTTTGTGAACGATAATAGTCCACCATATTATTATAACTACGGCGCACCTCGCTCTGGCAATCCACTGTTTCACTGCAACTCAAAGCAAAGCAACCAAAGTGCAAATTAAACTATTTTTCCCGGTGTGAAATGGTTGAATGCAAATTTTGCTGACCCTCTCCCTCTGCTGCATTCCCTATAATTATACAACATTGGTAAGATCGAAAAACAGAAATGTTCACCGATTTACTTCAAACTTATACAGTTTGAAGATGGTTGTAGTGGAAACCTCGCACTGAAATATTCCTGCCTAAAATGTTGTATTTTGGGAGAAATGAGTAAAAGCAATAGTCTCACCGAGATCTAAACTATTTTTCGGAACAGTACGGCGTTCAGTCTGTGAGGCCTGTCTGTATAGTTGTGTTTTTTTTTCTCTAGCTCTTTTCTCTCTTTTCTCTAGCTCACAAAAAAGACAGAGCTGGATAGTACACACTGTTTTTTTTTGCTTCCCCGTTGGGGTTAAAAAGTTCGTTCCCACGTCCGGATCGGAAAAGGTCTGTGTCTCCCAAGTGACCAAAAATTAGCGTTCTGACCGGAGCGCCGGTCGACGATGAAATGAGAGCGCGCGGCGAACGCGTGGGCGCCAAATGCGCGCCCAATAGGGCTCGTATTGGGCGCTCAGGCTTGAACCCTAACACTCCATTTTCCTAGTGCGGACTGTGGGTTGTTTTTTTTCCTCTCTCAAAAGAGCAGAGTTAATCGCGCGCAATTATCCCGCAACAATTACCCCTCGATGACGCAAATGAGAGGACTTCCTGATATATTATAGTTCGCAGCTGCCAGTGCGTGGTGTCGAGCACAAGCTGGTTCTTCCCCTCCGTCTCTGTCTCTGTCTCTGTCTCTGCCTCTGTCTCTGTCTCTGCCTCTGTCTCTGTCTCTGTCTCTGCCTCTGTCTCTGTCTCTGTCTCTGTCTCTGCCTCTGTCTCTGTCTCTGTCTCTGCCTCTGTCTCTGTCTCTGTCTCTGCCTCTGCCTCTGTCTCTGCCTCTGTCTCTGTCTCTGTCTCTGCCTCTGCCTCTGCCTCTGCCTCTGTCTGTGTCTCTGTCTCTGTCTCTGTATCTGCCTCTGTCCCTGTCTGCCTCTGCCTCTGCCTCTGCCTCTGTCTGTGTCTCTGTCTCTTTCTCAGCCTCTGCCTCTGCCTCTGCCTCTGCCTCTGCCTCTGTCTCTGTCTCAGCCTCTGCCTCTGCCTCTATTTCAGTATCTGTTTCTGTTTCTGTCTCTGTCTCTGTCTTTGTCTCTGTCTCTGTCTCTGCCTATGTCTCTGTTTCTGTCTCTGTCTCTGTCTCTGTCTCTGTCTTTGTCTCTGCCTCTGCCTCTGCCTCTGTCTCTGCCCCCGTTTTTGTATCTGTTTCTGTTTCTGTCTCTGTCTCTGTCTTTGTCTCTGTCTCTGTCTCTGTCTCTCTGTCTCTGTCTCTGTCTCTGTCTCTGTCTCTGCCCCCGTTTTTGTATCTGTTTCTGTTTCTGTCTCTGTCTCTGTCTTTGTCTCTGTCTCTGTCTCTGTCTCTCTGTCTCTGTCTCTGCCTCTGCCTCTGTCTCTGCCCCCGTTTTTGTATCTGTTTCTGTTTCTGTCTCTGTCTCTGCCTTTGTCTCTGTCTCTGTCTCTGTCTCTGTCTCTGTCTCTGTCTCTCTGTCTCTGTCTCTGTCTCTGTCTCTGTCTCTGTCTCTGTCTCTGTCTCTGTCTCTGTCTCTGTCTCATGTCTCTATCTATGTCCCTGTCTCTGTCTCGATCCGTCTCTCTATATATACCCCTCACTCAGGATCTCTTTGGCTCACTGTGAATCCATCTATAATTGTCTCTCTCCTGGTCTCTCTGTTCGTGTATTTGGGTGACTTTTACCATCGTCTCTTCATGTCTCTTTCTCTTTCTTACTGGTACTCGCTCCGTCTCTCTGTCGATCGTCTCCCTCCGTCTCTCCCAATGTCTCACTGCATGTCTCCCGTCTCTCCCGGTCTCTCTGCCTATCTCGCCCGTCCTCTATATGTCTCTCTGTGTGTCTATCTTTGTGTCACTCTGTCGACTCTGCCTCTGTCTCTCCATATGTCTCCAATGTATCGTCTACTCATTTCTCCCCCGTCTCCCTCTCTCTCCACTTCTTTAATTTCCCTCTCTCGAGATCTCTCTCCCCCTCTCTCTCTGATCTCCCCCTCTTTTTTGTCTCTCTCCCCCTCCCTCTCTCCCTCCCTCCCTCGTCTATCCATTTCTCCCGCGCGTCTCTCTCTCTCTCTCTCTCTCTCTCTCCCTCTCTCTCTCTCTCTCTCTCTCCCCTTCTTTCTCTCTCTCGAGATATCTCTCCCCTCTCTCTCCTCTCTCTCTCTCCCCAGGCCTCCCTCTCCCCTCCTTTTCTCTCTCTCTCCCCCTCCCTCTCTCTCCCTCTCTCTCTAGCTCTCTCTCTCCCTTTTCTCTCTCTCTCTCGAGATCTCTCTCCCCTCTCTCTCTCCCCTCTCTCTCTCCCCTCTCTCTCTCCCCAGCTGCAGGGCTCTCTCTCCCCCTTCTTTTTTCTCTCTCTCCCCCTCCCTCTTCCCCCCCCTCTCTCTCTCTCTCTCTCTCTCTCTCTCTCTCTCTCTCTCTCTCCCCACTCTCCCCACCCCTCCAATCTCTCTCTAGCTCTCTCTCTCTCCCTCCCCCTCTCTCTCTCTTTCTCACTCCCTCTTCCTCTCTCTTCCAATGTGTGTCTCCGGCTCTGTCTGCGTCTCTGTCTCCTTGTCACTGTCTGTCTGTCTGTTTAGTCTCTTTTAAAAGGACTTCCGTCCTGCGCGGATGCAACCGCCCATCCTATTTGCGACAGGCGGTGCGGGGGGTATTAAGATAATACACCTCTCTCATTTACGGCCGGTCAGTACGATAATTGTGCGGATTATCGATGGTGGCGGTCTTCTGAAGGGCCGACCGAATGACGTCAATACTGACCTCTCTGTCTCTCTCTCTCTTTCTCTCTCTGCGTCCGAGAATTGGGTAACGGGGTATGTCCTACATCATGTGTTAAGCAGACGTAATGCCGTGGACCTTTGAGGCACGGTCTTGCAATTCCGTTCAATTAGAGCCGTGTGTTACGTTACAAAACTGGGGTTGCGAGTTTATACACGGGTAGCATTTTTATTTTCGGTGCCCTACATAATCCCGCTCCATTAATATAATTTCGCGTGTGATTAAACCACAAATGCCTCAAAAGACATTCCGCTGAAACTGGCAGTTGGCTAGTTGGTCAGTCGGCCATCAAAGTCAGCAGACTAGGGGCCAATTTCATGGAATTGCTTTAACACCAAAAACACCGAATTGCTTAAAGCCCCTACACAACATTGGTAATTAGATCGAAAAACAAAAACGTTCACAGATTTACATGAAACTTGTACAGTTTGAAGATGGTTGGGCCTATAGTAGAAACCTCGCACTGAAACTATTTCTGCCTAAAATGCTTTTTTCTTTTCGAAAAAATTTACCTCTCACACTAAGATCTAAATTAGTTTTCGGAACAATACGTTGACTGCTGCATTTTCGCGAAACAAAATGAAGCGGTTTTCACGATTTTCTCGAGACTCGGTTGGCGGATTGAGCTGCAATTTTCACAGGTGTGCTATTCCATGCATATGTTGGATCAGACAACGTATGGATGCTATTCTTTGACCACGACCAATGTTGTGTTATCCCTTTAAGCTCATGATTCACAAGATCAGATTGCCGACTCAAGTTTCACCGTTGTTTCATACAAAGAAAAAGAGGGTGGAATACAAAGTACAAACCAACTAACCTCACTCAACTTTTCGGTGTGTAATCCAGCTTACACAAGGAAGACTTTTCATGCTAAACATTACGCTTTAAAGGCCCAATATAGCATTGGGAAGATCGGAAAACATCAATGTCCACAGATTTCCTTCTAATTTACATAGTTTGTAGATGGTCATGATAGAATCCTCATGTTGAAATCTTACTGTCTGGGATGCTGTACTTCTCGAGAAATCTTCACTCAAACATCAACAAATAGCTTCATTACCCGCGAGTAATAAACCCCGTATGATCTAAGTTTCTCCGATTCTTCAGATTCTTCTTTTTTAACCAGCACCAAAGAGTAATCTCTTCACTTCTCAGCTGCACCCGGGGCATTGTGGGAAGGTTGCAGCCAGTGGGTTTTGGGTAACCAATAGATAGTCTTCTGATTCTTCAGAGATTTTATAACCAGCAGCAAAGAGTAATCTCTTCACTTTCAGCTGCACCCGAGGCATTGTGGGAAGGTTGCAGCCAGTGGGTTTTGGGTAACCAATAGATAGTCTTCCGATTCTTCAGACATTTTATAACCAGCACCAAAGAGTAATCTCTTCACTTTTCAGCTGCATCCGGGGCATTGTGGGAAGGTTGCAGCCAGTGGGTTTTTGGGTAACTATAGTCTTCCAATTCTTCAGAGATTTTATAACCAGCACCAAAGGGTAGCCTTTCTACTTTTCAGCTGCACCCGGGGCGTTCTGGGAAGGTTGTGCCGGGGGGGGGGGGGTGATAACCAGTCTTCGGTATTTGGTTCCGGCTTCTACGAAACAGCAATCCCTGCGGATCCTTCCACCTTCTAGGATTTCAACAAACGGACGCCGAGGGTTTTTCTTTCAGCGTTCCGGCTGCGATGGGCTAGTATACAGTGCGCATGCGTCCAACTTAAGACGTCCCTTTTTTTAATCATGACGTGGAACTGACGCTCACAGCGCGTCGTTGTCAGCACTGACATTGTTTTGGTCACTGCACCCCGCACAAACAGGAACGAGGAAATAATGTAATCTCTGGGAAAAAGGACGAAAACCCCCAACATAATTATGGCCGTGTACGTCTGAAACGGGCGTCTAGAGCTAGGTCTAGGTCTTCCTCCTATTGGAAATACACGGAGATGCGAAGACCGTAGCCCTTAGCCGTAGCTCTGGAAGCCCGTTTCGGACAGAGCCCCATTTTGGTAGCATAAAGAGGCTCGAGGGTAGAACGAGTAATGGATATGCAAACTCTCACGTCAGCTTGGACATTATGGGCTTAGAATAGAGTCTTGCATTATTCATTACTCGTTCTACCCTCGAACCATTTTTTGCCACTCATCGTTTTAGGAGTATCAAAATGGCTGACAGTGGCTTCGTCTCATTTGCTCCATTCACTATCCAGTGTACATAGTACAGTAGAAGAACGAGGAAACGACAGTCACTGGGAACAAGGATGGCAAACCGCCCGGCGTATCAAAATGGCTGACTTTGGCTTCATCTCGAACGGAGATATATAACAGGACCGACATATGACGCTTAACCACCGTCGTTGAGCCATGCTGGTACCCCGTAAATTGTGTGGGGACTATATAAGGACGTGTTTTGTAAACCAGCGTAGGTTAGGCTTAGGGCGCTACGGTTGGGGTTATGGTTAGAGTTAGAGTTCGGGTTGGGTTAGCGTTACTGATAGAGTTAGGATTAGGGTTAGGTTCAGGATTAGGGTTGTTAGGGTTAGAATTAGGATAAGGGTTAGGGTTGTTCTGCGCTTGTGCCTGTAACTATACATGAGATATGAATGCATGAATGAATGAATGAATGGGGGAGGCCTCACCAAAACCTGGCTTCGCACAAGCGCACTTATAGCTTAGCTACGGTGGTTGAGTGTCATACATCGTGACGTTTATATGCCTCCTCGAACGCTCTATTTACAACCCGCGACCGTACAGAGTTCAGTGACAGGTCATCGTGCCAGTATACACACTCTCCTGCATGGCAGCCCTCGACTTGACCTTGTCTTGTCTGTTTCAACCGCATGGAAGCCATTAATTGCGGCCTGCAACCGCAGGAGGGAGGCAAACAGCCCTGACGCTCGTCGGCTTGACCCGGGAACGGAAGGCTTCCATGATCGCACAGCGCGGCCTGCGTAACACGTCACTCTGCGGTACGGTATGGTATGGGGGTTTGTGGTTGTCAGTCAAGCGCTAACAGAGGGCGCTATCGCATTCAATCGTAGAGCTATAGGGGTGCAGAACACTAAATCGAGCTCCCATTGAACACTGTACAAAACACTCACTTTCAAAGCCAATTATCCCACACCCAAAGGTCTCTCAGTTCTTGTACATATACTGAAATTTGTAGTTTGGACCTTTTTCTCTCAGATTCTTTTCAATCTATGTGCCCTTAGCCGATTAGATTTTTTGCTAATTACCCCCCCCCAACACCCCCCCCCAAAAAAAACCCCCAAAATGTGTTGCCGACCAAGCCAAATTTCTGCAAGGATTTGGGATGGACCCCTCCACTTCTACAGCCAAATAGGGCCACATTTAAAGCCGGATATGGTCCAAATTACATACCAAATTGAAGAGTGAACCCCCAGGTTGTCTTAAGCTTCACTTGTTCTACAATGTATCAGTTAATTAGCCTTCAAAGACCCCTTATTAAAAAAAAATTGTAGGTCCACACTTTATGATAATTAGCTCGGCGGAGCCATCTTGGATGGATTTTGTGTGCTGCACCCATAGGCCGTTTTCGAAATGAAGGCTTAGGCTCGGGCTTAGGCTTCGTCTCCGTCTGACAAAACCTGAAAATCCGAGTCGTGGTTTGTTTCCCAATAATATGAAGCTTTGCTGGCTTGATATTTACGGAGTATTCACCAAGAAACTGGGGCCAATGATGCCTGGGATATTATAACGAGTAAGATGAATCTGCCTAAGCCCGAGCCTAAACCTTCATTTCGTAAACTTCCTGTAGATGGTTTGCACCGGTGTCACGGTTTCAAGTGTCCGCTGTGAGCAAGTGTCCGGGCTACACAAACGGACATCTGTGCACGCATAAGTCACGGCCTCAGCAGTCCGGTGTGAAGAGATGTCCGGCTGAGGCCGTGTGAGGGCGCTGTAGAATAGTAAATGTTGCTTTGATTGTGCTTATGCTGGCCTCAAATGCACGCTTAATAATAATTATTTACCCTGGGCGGGCCATAATTCCTTTCACAGCAACTTTATACTGATATCTATACAAGCCTTTTTCTTTTAGAGGGAATATTTCTTCGCTAGGCGACGAATTCCTCTCTTCTCGCCCTCTGTCGCTCCGCATTCATAGATCTGCTTATCAAATAATCTATAATCTTTGTACACTTTTCCCGATTTCGCCTGAACCGATCGGCACGGGAGCACATGCTGCTCGTGGACGCCGCCATGACAGTTCTACCTCGGCCGGAGAACCCGTCACGGCAGTAAAATGCACTCGTTTGTGTTCCTAGTGCGCAGATATAGAATGACGTAGTATTTCCTTATTTGTTCACCCGGTCACTTGCTCACGGCGGACACGTACCTAATACCGTGACACCGGCAGCCATCTTTGGGGCCTTCTAGTGTCAAAATTCAGTGACAATGCAGGTACAAAGAGTGCACTCTTGCCTATCAAAGAAATACAAAGACTAGGCCCTCTGTCGAATCTCGCTCCCGAACACCTCTCATTAAAAAACACACATTTTAAGGGGTTTGCACACTAGACGAAATCCCACGGGGATTTCTCGAAAATTCCCCCGGGGAATTCGGTCGGTCTGTTCACACTGCCAAAAAAAATTCCCGGCGAAAAGCTTTTGCCCGGGAAATATTATTATTTTACCCCTGCTCGGGAGTAGGGTAGAAGGAGAAAAACCCCGGCAGGGTTTAACGTTTTCTCCGGGGAGACTAAAACAACCAGTGTGAACGTCGGCGTTTTTTTTTTATTATTAACCCCATCACTTTTTTGCTTCCATTTTGGCGCTTCAGAAAGTGCGCCCTCCGTTTACACATTGCCCGGGAGATTAATTGCGAGGCAGTGTGAAACGAACGTGCATAATTATTATTCCTGGGAATGGGTCCAGTGTGAACGGTTGCGGGGATGTTAGTGGGATAAAAAAGAAAAACAAATCCCCGCGATTTTCCCGGCGATTTATTCCCGGGGAGTGGCTCTGTAGCGTGAAAAGGGCCTTCTGTGGGTTCCACTTTATGATAGTTAGTCCTCCTCCCTTACATTTCCACGGCCGCGATATTTTTTTTCCGTACCTCATAATTCGCTATGGGCCCATATGTTTGTGCACAAACAAAGTATGAAGAATTGAGTCTCGGGTCACTCAGATTGTTCAAGTACGTTGTATTCGCTGTGCAGAAACCCTTTTATTGGCTGTGCAGAAACCCTTATATTGGCTGTGCAGAAAGCCTTATTGGCTTTGCAGAAAGCCTTTATTGGCTGTGCAGAAAGCCTTTATTGGCTGTCGAAAGCCTTTATTGGCTGTGCAGAAAGCCTTATTGGCTGTGCAGAAAGCCTTATTCGCTGTGCAGAAAGCCTTTATTGGCTGTGCAGAAAGCCTTATTGGCTGTGCAGAAAGCCTTTATTGGCTGTGCAGAAAGCCTTTATTGGCTGTGCAGAAAGCCTTTATTGGCTGTGCAGAAAGCCTTATTGGCCGTGCAGAAAGCCTTATTGGCTGTGCAGAAAGCCTAATTGGCTGTGCAGAAAGCCTTTATTGGCTGTGCAAAAAGCCTTTATTGGCTGTGCAGACAGCCTTATTGGCTGTGCAGAAAGCCTTATTGGCTGTGCAGAAAGCCTTATTGGCTGTGCAGAAAGCTTCAACTGGTACACTGTAAAAACAAACTGCACCTCATGCACTTCTGGCACATATTTTCCCCAGATTCATGAACACTTGAGGCACCTACCCTACTTCATGCACATGAAATACTGTAGCTCAAGCACATCACTTGAGCAAAAGTCGGATGAGGTGCATGAAGTGCTTCACGTACAAGAATATCTACCTATTTACTGTACCACAAGCACATGGAGTGAAAGTGAGCATCACCTCGTGCGCATGTATCGTGCACCGTGTGCCTCAACATACTTCATCCATGTGCATGATGTGAGCACCGTTTTTACAGTGTCTAGCCCCCCTCCCCCATCCCCTCCCCCTTGCCCCCACACCGTAAATTGTTCGTGCAACAACATTATGGGCCTATAGCGAATAATTATATGGTACGGGAAAAAATATCGCCCACGGCCGGCCGCGAACCCGTGTGGGATCGAGCTGGTAGTCGCTCGTGCGCGCTAGATCATTCACCGTTAGGGTGTAGGGCCTACCAGGAGATGTTCACCCGACGTTAACCAAAGCGGAACAAAGTCAATCCTATGGCAACACGACTGACTGGGTGGCAGTAGTACCCTCACATTGTGTAGAAGGAGGGTCGACGGAAATCCAACCTCCCCTCTCTAAACACTTATAGGTAAGCCTATACTAATACCGAGTCAAGCTAAGCAAACTATGAAAGCAGGATGTTCAATAGTGTGATATTATCTTTATTTTGTCAAGTAAAGCAAAGATTACGACATCGATGCTTGCATAGGCCCGGGCTGGTGCAAACAACATGACGATAAACCACATCACTATGAACGTCTAAACCGTGAAAACGGGTTGAAAAATTTTACCCGTGAAAATAAAATTCACAGTGTTTTCACCCCTATTTCATGGTACACAGTTAGCCAATAGTTTTCACGGCATTTCCGCAGTGTTCAATTCACCAGCTCTGTGAAATGGGCCCTGTTTGGTCTTCATAATATGTTTCCGTTGATTTTGGAATTCTCTGCGACGATTGTGCAGCTCTTCGGTGTCAACATGCTCCCCTAGCTGCCTAAACAATAATTGTCGGACAGTGCGGACCAAGCGCGCTCGCTGTGCGGCACGGGTACTACCTGACCAAAGTATTGGATGACTAGGGAGCATGTTGACTCCAAAGAGCGTGTTGGGACAGAGGAGCTGAACAGACGATGCTTATTAAGCCGCGCATAAATGCGCGATGTCTATACCCTCCCTCCCTCCAACTCCCCCAGTCCACGGATTGACCGGTCCAGAAAGGTGACGGTAGGCGGCGATTGGGCGCTATATATAAAGACGCACTGCCTTAAAGGCTACTGCACAGACTGACTGGAATTGAGAGCGGAATACCCGACGGTGCTCCCAACCCGTCTGCGCTTGCAATCTAGACAGAGGTAAGCCTCATCCAAAATAAGATTTGAAGGTTTTTTTTTATGGCGACAATAGCAGGAGTAATAGGTTTTGCGGTGACACCGTGTGAAGTTCTCTCAGTTTGTGAGCACGTGTGGTTCTGAAAAGAACCGGAGAAACCGAGTTCTGAGTTCCTCCGGTTCTTTTCAGAACCACACATACTCACAAAAGAGATAATTTTACACGGTGTCACCGCAAACCTATACATCATCCCAAATGGTGCGTCTAATTGTTGTCGCTGTTGGTGCTGTTGCTGCTATTGTTTTTGTTGTCGGTGGTAGTGGTGGTGGTGGTTGTAGTGTTGCGGTGGAGCTGTGATTGTTGTTGGCGTTGTCATTGTCGTTGTCATTGTCTTTTTTTTCGCTGTCGTGGTCGCTCACCGTGTAGTGATTTCGATCGACCAGTGGCTCGACAGACGAATTGCCGTCATGCCCTCGCTGGTTTGCCTGGTCTTAGTCGTTAGAGGGCCTGACGTTTCGAAGCGTAAGCGCAGTGTTAAACTCGATCGAAACAAAACAAAAAACTGGACGCGGGTGATCGGACCCCATTAGGTGTGAGTGTAGTATAAGGTCAGCTTGGGTATACAGGGATTGGACAGAAGTGGGCATTCCAGGAGATGACTCGTGGTCTCCTCCTCTCCACATTCACATACTCGTTGGCCTTCGGTGTTGAAACCCCATTCGGCTGTTAGGGCTTTGCACCGGCCGACTCCAGCACGCAGACAATTGAGACACAGCCATAATGGCCATGGACACTGACATACTATAGGAAGGGTGTGGGGGAGTCGGTAGGGTTCGGAAGTGAGAGTAGAAGGGTCAAAGTCTAAAGAGTGACTGTGGATGGCTATAGAACCAAATCGAGAGAGCATTACTTGGCCGACGGGCAGAGCACACGACCTCTGAAACGTTGAATGTATTGCAAAGTGTTTGTAGATGACTCTAAAAAGTAAACGTTTTTCAACTCGTTTCCATCTTAATGACTGTGTTAGATGGCTTTTCATTTTTGTTTTTTTACTCGAATTTGAAAACGTGTATCCACTTTGTGTGATCCCCGAGCTGCTGTAGCCAGGTTTGCAACAACTGGTTGTTCGCATCATCTGAATGAAAGTGGGGTGTGATCCCTAGAAATATACGGCAGTTAGTGGTTGAATTGCTTCTGACTGGCGCCCCCACCCCCGGCAAAGACTATAGGATTGACTATTTTGAAGGCACGGTCACTATCTGAGAGCTGGATAGCGCAGATGGAAAGAGCGCTGGCACGCAAAACCAGTGGTCTCGGGTTCAAATCCCGGTCCAGTCCAAGTTTTCTTTGCCATTAAAGGGAAATACTCGTGTAATTTCATTCCGACAACGGGTATGGCGTTTTGGCTGAAATTTGAGGCCAGATTCATCCTTTGAGAAAGGTCCGACTAAGATCAAAGCGTTGGGCCATCTTTTTGGAGATTTTGCATTTTGGTCGTTTAAGCCAGTTTGGTATACCTTGTATACTGTGTTTGGTATACCTTGTATACTGTGTTTGGTATACCTTGCTTGATATATCTTGTTTGGTACGCGGGATACATTGTACGCTTGTTTGGTATACCGTGTTTGGTATTATCTTGTATACCGTGTTTGGTATACCTTGTATACCGTGTTTGGTATACCTTGTTTTGGTATACCTTGTTTTGGTATACCTTGTTTGGTATACCTTGTTTGGTATTATCTTGTATACCGTGTTTGGTATACCTTGTATACCGTGTTTGGTATATACCGTGTTTGGTATACCTTGTTTTGTATTATTTTGTTTACCTTGTTTGGTATACCTTGTTTTGGTATACCTTGTTTTGGTATACCTTGTTTTGTATTATTTTGTATACCTTGTTTGGTATACCTTGTTTTGTATTATTTTGTATACCTTGTTTGGTATACCTTGTATACCGTGTTTGGTATACCTTGAATACTGTGTTTGGTGTACCTTGTTTGGTATACCTTGTTTTGGTATACCTTGTTTGGTATTATCTTGTATACCATGTTTGGTATACCTTGTATACCTATTTGGTGTACCTTGTTTGGTATACCTTGTATACCTTGTTTGGTATACCTTGTATACCTTGTTTGGTATACCTTGTTTTGGTATACCTTGTTTGGTATTATCTTGTATACCTTGTTTGGTATTATCTTGTATACCGTGTTTGGTATACCTTATACATTGTATACCGCATTTGGTATACCTTGTTTTGGTATACATTGTTTTGGTATACCTTGTTTGGTATTATCTTGTATACCTTGTTTGGTATTATCTTGTATACCTTGTTTGGTATTATCTTGTATACCTTGTTTGGTATTATCTTGTTGTTTGGTATTATCTTGTATACCGTGTTTGGTATACCTTGTTGGGTATGCAATGTTTGGTGAATACTTAATTTGATGGGTTTTTTTGGGGGGGGTGGGTGGTGGTGACGTTTGGATCGATTTTTTCCCCGAAGACCTTCGAGAAAGGCATTCTGTTCGTGAGTCAGCACGCCGTGTACAAGGTATCTGCTCATTGTGTCTTCCTTCGCCCAGGCGACGTAACTATCACCTGCGACAAGCATGGCCGGCCAGGGTTCAAAGGTCATCCTCCTAGTCTTCCTCCAGGCCGCCTGCCTCTTGCTCGCCGCCGGGGGCGTCTCCGCGGACGCGGGCGGCGGCCCCCTGCCGAAGCGGCGCCTCAAGATCCTGTTCTACACGTCGGCGGACTCCGGCAGCCACCACCTCCTCAACACCAAGATCGCCGAGGTCCTGGTAGCCCGGGGCCACGAGGTGACCTTCCTGCTCAGTGGCAGCTGCACCAAGTGGCGGAACGCCAGCGGGGCCGGGCAGTTCGGCTTCGAGGTGTACCCCTCGCCCTACACGGCCGCCGACCGGCAGCGCAACCTCAGGCTCCTGTCCCTCGCCGGCCTGAACGGCGACCTTCGCGGCCTCTGGAGGGTGATCGCCTTCCTCTTGCGCAACATGATGACGGCGAAGGAGGGCGAGGCCCTCTTCCACCACTTCCATTACGACGAGTGCGACAGCCTGTTGGGTGACAGCGCCACCAAGAGGCGGCTGGAGGCGGCGGCGTTCGATCTGCTGGTTGGCGATGACCTGAGCAACTGCAACCCGCTCATTGCCGAGATGCTCGGCATTCCCTTCGTCCTCGTCAGCGGCATTGGCATCAGTCCCTCCAAAGGAAGCTGGTGCGTACTGCTATAGACCCTTCTTACTGACGTCACGTTGCTACTAGAAACAGCGAGATCCGCCATCTTGGAGTACACACATACGCTTTCGCTCACA